>BPLR01001202.1:0-78614 GCA_021605095.1 Caerostris extrusa | reverse complement strand
ACATTATATAATTGCGAATGGTTGGATCAAATTACCCAAAATTCTAAAATAATAGTATTCATTTGTCAAATATTCGTATTAAAGTATTTTTTTTTTTAAATTGTATAGTAAAATTTTTGTTTTGTTTCTCATAAAATAAAAAACCTAAAATTTATGCATTTAGAATTTACCTTTAAGGTTGTAGCTATATTTTTAACTATTATTATTATTATTATTTAATTTTCTTTTTATAAAATCCATCAATAAAATACCATAACCCTATCTTTTTTAATTGAAAATTATTCAACATAAAATTAGTTCGCATATTTTAATATTTAATAAAAGCAATTAAGATTAAATAGATATCGTTATACCTTGTATTTATTTATACTCTGAATAAAGATTTTTTTTTGTTATTATTTCCAAAAAGGTTTGAAATGCAGCCTAACTTATATCATTAAACAGCAAAGAAAAGCAATTAATAGTTAAAACCATTTTTTATTGATTATCATTAATTAAAGCAAGACTGATCATATAAAAGTTTACAGACATTTTTCTTACATTTGCATGCATCGCTAGCATATAACATTGTAAAAATTAATAATAAAAAAGGATGTTGAATGTAACCAAATATTTGTTCGCTTAGTGGAATATTGATTTTTTTTTTACCATACGTGCTGTGAAATATCAGTTTTGTAGCAACTATTAAATTGACAATTATATACCAACATATAAAAACATCAGATTGCTCGTTATTTTTATAAGCTTTATGGAGAGATTTAACTAATCCAGAAAGATTTTTAATAAAGTGAATTTCTTTTGAAAACAATTTTTCATTAAATTATATAACCGTGAGGAAAACCAAGTCGATGAATTATGCTTTTAATGTTAACATTAAGAGTAATAGTGCATTAAAAATTTTGTTATTGATAACATTTCCATAAAATAAACTTTATAGCATTTAATATTTTAATCTTCGGCAATAAAATTTAATTTTCTGTATCAGTGGATCGTAAATTGTAAACAAAATCATTTTAACAGCATGCTAGGGCAAATTCAACATAAACAATTTTATTTAAAAATGTAAGTTTTTCAAAAAGTTTTAATAAATTCCAAAAGTCGTAATTTAAAAAGTAAATATTTAAATATGTGCAAAATATTTCATGCAATATTTTATTGTACATTAGAAGATCAGATCTTTCTATGGTATTATCCGTGTAATTTTTGTTTATCTGTTTGGTATTTGGTGTTAATAGCATGTTTCATCTTGAAATTACTTTTACATTAAAGTAGATGAGTTTGTTATTAAACTGCGCGCAGGTCTGTTTGGATCACCAAATATTAGTGAGAATCATTTTTAGACATTAATATAATAAAATCAATAGATTAAAATTATTTGACTCATCATTATGGAACATGGTGACTGTAAAAATCGAACCAAGTACTACGTTTGTTAAATTACGTGTGTATGTGCATATATATATATATATATATATATATATATATAGTTTATATAAATTTATTAACTATTATATTATATACCTCCCTGAGAAATGTGGTATTTCGAGGACGGATATTTAGATCTGAGGAGGGATATTTAGATTAGTCATCAAAAAGACAAATATGTAGCAAATTGAGCGCTACCCAAAAAGAAACAGCCAGATATTACATAGTGGTATCATAGTACATTAATTATAAGTGCCTACCTCCATTGGGGCATTTTTTTTTTTCCTTTTTACCACACCACACCCTAGACTTTGTAGCACCCTACTACGAGTGGAACATCGGTGGGCCTCGTGTAGACCACGAATGGTCCACAGACCGGTATCGAGGGGAAGACAGGACAAAATCAATTTCTTCTTCGGATCTAATGGTTCATTCCTCCTCACCCGTCCGCAGTCCTATTGTATGCACTCCCACTACGCGTTCAGACCATTGACGCTTTACACATATTTTACACCACCGAATATATCGTTTCTGAAAGCAGTTATTAAAACAATGTCATCAATGGATTCGAAACCATACCTTCTGCACATTGCCACCAGGCCACAAGTCGAGCAAGGGTAACATCTGGTAAATTCATTTGTTTCTCTCATTCCTGCTCACAGAAAGACACTGCAGTCTATAGATTTATCGTGCGATATGTTTGGCCTATCATGTAATTCAAAGAGAATGTGCGTATTAGATCGGATCCACATTTTGAGTGATCGAAAATGTGGTGCAGAATAAAAGGCTCTCAGACTGTATCATAACACTGGTAACATTGAATATGCCACATATCTGACTTGAAGAGAAAAAATGTGTGTCAACAGTGTCTAGCATACAAATTCAATAATCGTATAGTAAGCCATGAAAACTTATTCTGGTTTTATTTAATGACAATTTATTTTAGTTGTTATACGCTATTGTGTGTTTTGATTCTTTCTCCACTTTGGGCTCCACTCTAAGAATCATTGTATTTCGAATGGTTCTCACTACAAAGAATCGTTTTCCTTCTATACAGAAAGCCAAAATTAGTGCTCAACCCACCAGAGGACTGACCTTTCTTCCACTGTCAGATCGCAGAGAATCTTTTCTTTTCCCAAATCAATTTCTATTTCGGATCCGAGTGCTCATACTTTCATCCATTCCTCCTCTCGCACCTAATCCTTTCGAAGACAATCAGTATCTTCTACCAAGACACTTTTCTCTTCTAGAAATTCCCATATGGCACGCGAGCAAATTCGAGGGCGTGTGAAGGTAGAGCGAGAGACAGAGAAATTTGGGATTTCGATTTCATTCAAATAAAATGCCAAGACTCGTGTGTGATAAAAGTCTTTCACGGTAATAGGGAAGTTTGGGTAATCCTTTAATACGTAGGAAATCTGAATGTAAAACGATCAGTTCAGGGATTTTGAACATAAATGCGAATAAAAGCGTCAGTTGTAGCTCATTTACCATCAGGCTTAAGGATTTCAGGAGAATTCTCGGAATTGTGACGATTGTTAAAGGATTACGCGTAATTGAATCGTTTTGGGAATAAATATTTGCACTTTAAAAATAAAGTTTATGATTCTGTTATTAATGCCTTATATTGCTATTGCCATTGAGAAAATGATACACAAAATATATGGATTAATAAATTTGGGATTTAAGAAAATAATAGAATCACAGAGATTCTATCTTTGTTTTGTTAAGCATTAACAGCAAAAATATAACAACTGAAATGAATGGCGAGTTTTCGCAAAACTATGAAATAAATCTCATGAGTTGTTTTCGTCAGTGTAGCTGTACACGAGTTCCTTTAGTAACACGAAGAATGTGTAGTCTGTATTTGATTTTCCACTAATTGTTTGTTTTTTTTTTTTTTTAACATTCAAATGTAATAGTGAGGATCGCTAGTTGTATCTTTTCCATTAAACTGAAAATATTAGAATTTGGCGTTTCTTAAACAATGCATTTCATACAATGTTATAAACGCAAATCCAATGGAGTTAAGTTGAGTGATTATGCAGCCCAAGCTATTGGTCCTCCATGGCCAATCAATCATTCGAGAAACACTATCCTTTAAAAAGGAAAGAATATATCCAATAAGGTGGAGCACCATTCTACAGAAATAAAACATTTGACCATAAATGTTTCATATGGGAATAGCAATGATCTTAGTACATATTACAGTTAATTATCTTCTCAGCAAAGAATGTATTATAGCTGCAGTAACGGATTGATTACAGCTGGAAGAATGGATTACTAAGAATTGACTTCTTCAATACTTGCAACTTGATTTATCATTAGGGCTGAATGAATAAAAGTTTTTCTTTTGCTTATTGATAAATAACAGCTTAAGCACAAGATAAACATTTCCCTCCTTGGAATGTGATATATGTTACTGATTTTAAAAACAAATAGATACTTGTTATATGTCCTTGTGTGTTTTGATCCTTTGGTGCTCCACTTTCTTATCACTGTACCAGTAAAGAATTCTCACTGGTTCTCACAAACAATCGTTTTTTACAAACAAACAATATACAAAAGCAGAAATTAGTGTTCTATCCATCAGAGGACAGACCTTTCCTCCAGGCTGTCAGATCGCAGAGAATGTTTTCATTTCCAAATCAATTTCTATTTCTGATCTGAGGGCTCATCATTCATCCATTCCTCCTCTCGCACCTAATCCTTTCGAAGACAATCAGGTCTGCTCCCGAGACACTTTTCTCTTCCTAGAAATTCCCATGTGGCAAATTCGACAGCGTATGAAGGTAAACGCGAGAAATTCGGGGTTTTGATTTCATTCGAATAAAATGCCAAGACTCGTGTGTGTTAAGAGTCATTCATGGTAATGGGGGAAATTTGGGTAATCCTTTAATACGTAGGAAATCTGAACGTAAAATGATCGGTTCAGGGATTTTGTACATAAATGTGAATAAAAGCGTCAGTTGTAGCTCATTTACCATCAGGCTTAAGAATTTCAGTTGAATTTCTCGAATTGTGATGATTGTGAAAGGATTACGCGTAAGTGAATCGTTTTGGGAATAAATAGTTGCACTTTAATAATAAAAGGAATGAATCTGTTATTAAGGCCTCATATCGCTATTGCCGTTGAGAAAATGATACATAAAATAAACGGAATTATGAATTTGGGATTTCAGAAAATAATATTATTCGGTGACCGAGAAAATTTTTTATTATCAGTAAACAAAAATAGGAAAAAAGGCAACTTTCTGTAAAACTCATGAGTTGTTTTCAGTTTCTTCAATATAAATGTACATGAGCTCCTTTAGTAGCATGACGAATGTGTATTCTGTGTTTTCCCACCAAGTATTTTTGTTTAACATTTACCATGCAATAGAGAGTATTGTTACTTGTATCCTTTCCATTAAACTCAAAATATCAAAAATTGGTTTTGATAAGCAAGGTATTTTCTACAGCGCTATAAAATGAGTGAAAGTGTTTCTTTTGCTTAGAGATTAATGTCAGCTTAGGCACAAAATAAACGTGTCTGTCCTTGAATGTGATATAGTTCCTGCTTTTAAAAAAACAAATAGACATTTTAAGAATAGGGACAGTGTCTTAAATTGAAAACTGAAAAGTCCATAACTTAATAGGTGTGACTCCTGTGGTGAGTCGTTTCAAATTTGGACAGCGCTATGTGGGCTAATTCAAAAACAGCATCACCTTTACTAAATTTCTTACTTGTAAATAAACAATTCCGCCATTTGATAAAAAGACCTAATGGTCAAATTCCTAGTTCACCGGCAACTTGTGCAGTTAGCGTGAAACAGAGAAAGGTTAGAATTTACTAGTTACAAGTTTTGTAGCAGCCTTTGTTTCAGACATAAGGAAACTCAATGGGAATTAGATAATGTTTATAAAGTGTCTGACATCGATACAAAGGTGCTCGGTTTTAGTTTTATCTGTTATAACAAGAACATGTGGAGCAAAAGTCTTCCCGAAAGTACTGCTTTCCTCTCAATACACATCTGTTGTCTTCTTCGTACTTTTTGTACTTCGTACTTTATTTTACACGTGGCCCACCGATGTTCCATCTTCACCTATTTAACTTGTAGGGAAACATAGTCCTAGGTACACAAATAAGATGTGTAGAAAAGAATGAAAAAAAAGAAACCTAGCTGCCAGAAACCTTAAAAAGCAAAAGCCGAACCGAATTCTGGCACGATATACTTGTAGGCAGAAACATTACATTGTTGTGGACAACAGATGCTAGTGAGTTCAGTGTAGCTGTTCCTTCCTGTAGAGTATCCTAGGAAATATTGAATTTCCTATATAGACACTATTCTATGACCTCAGATCAAAATGTTCGCCATGCCAAAAACTTCTTTTAGTTAGCTGAAAATAAATGCACTGGATGTATTCTTGTACATCACAAAAACAAATGCTGGGGCTTCAAATGAAGTGCTAATTAGACACTGCTGATACAATGAAGGGAAGTGCTAATTGAACACTCAAGTGAAATGTGAAAAAACACTAACTGCTTAGGAGATTTACTTCAAAATAATTAACTTTTTAAAATACTGAATAATTCCATTCTTACTATAATGCTTTTAAAATCAGATTTTTATTCAAAATTCCAATGAACTGAACCAAGACGTTCCAACGGAAGATTTTAGAATTGAATTTCCAGTTTCCTAACTCTCCCCTGAGGAACAAAGAAAAGGAAAAACTTGCTAGAAAATTAAAATCCTTCCAACCCCATAAATCACAGACGAAAATAAAAAACTATTATAGCAGAAGTAAAAGTTCATTTTTTAGATTCATAAATTTGTGTTTTTCAGTCCCCAGAAGCATAATTTTAACCTTTCTTCATATAAAGAATTTCATGGTTAGCTAATTTTTTTGCTTTCTTTAATTGCGCGGCCCTTCTTTTTTTTCAGCAATATTAACATTTAATTGATTTCGTTATGCAGTTAAAAATATGTATTTTTATTTCTTTTTTAAAGTTCCAATTGTTAAATTATTGTCAAATAATTTTATACACCATCATTACAAACATATGTTAGTGTATGTGCTGTATTAGCAAGTAAAGGTATGGTGAAAAAAGAATTAACAATCCTAGCTGTCAGAAACCTTAAAGACAAAGCCGAACTTAATTATACAGTTCATATGCGAGCAATGGCACAACATATTTGTTTGTCGGAACAATCTTCTGTTGCGCTCGACAAATACTAGCGTGTTCAGTGTAGCTGCTCCTTCCTGTGTCCCTTGAAAGTTGAATTCGCCGTATAGGCGCTGTTCTATGTCGTCAGGTCAAAATACTCGTCATGTCATAAACTATATTTTCTTTTAATTAGCAAAAAGCAAATGTACTGGATGTATTCTTGTAAATCGTAAAATGCTGGTACTTCAAATAAAGTGCTAAATTAAAACTGGTCTCAAGTGAAATATACAAAAAAAAATTAATGCTTATTAGATTTACTTCAAAATAATTAATTTTTCAAAGCTCAACGACTGATACCCTTCTCTGTATAGGGTTTTAAAATCAGATTTTTATTCAAAACCCCAATGCACTGTCTACTAAGACGATTCAACGCAAGATTTTAGAATTGAATTTTCAACTTTCTAACTGTCCCCTGAGGCAAAAAGAAAAGAAAACTTGCTGGAAAATTGAAATCCTTCCAACCCCCATAAATCACAGACCAAAATCAAAAACCATTATAGAAGTAAAAGTTCATTTCTTTGTACCTAGAAAATACTTCACTTTGAAATGGATGCGGAGAAAAGGATTTCCTTAATGACCGGAGAAGGGAATACGAGAATAAACAGATTGCAAAAGCAATTTAAATAATTGTCCCAATGATGGTTGCTCGGGAAAGACTTTTCGAATTAACATAATTGCAATACAATTTAGACATTATTTTTAAGTCCAATAGAAAAATGATTATCTTTTTTTTTTTTCAATTTAGAATTTGAGAATTCTACAGCTGAGAGTTTGGAAAATTCGAAATTTAACTTTTGTTTTGTTAATTTTTATTTTATAAAAGCAAATTAACTTCAAAAAAGAAGATTATATTCGGTACAGAAGGCTGCATTTCTTTGGGAACAATTTTAAAATGGGTCTGGTTTTTGCAGTTTTTAACAAAAGGTTGTTTCAGGCAAAGTGAAGTATATGAATTTTATTTAGAATGACAAGGAATTCATGAATTATTCATGCTCGAAGGTTATAAGGGGTCTTCAATGTGTTTGCACTTGCACAGAAAGGTGTAAAAAGGCAACTTTTCCATTTTACATAGAATTTTAGAATTTTTGCATTTAATGCAACAATTGTAATTTTTTTGGCAGGGACTTTGGATAAGTGCAGCATATTGGACATTTTAATAGATTTCGTACAATTAAAAACAAAAATCGAGATAACCTTCTTTGAGAGCAAGATTTCATCCACAAAATTATGTTCGAAAACACAAAGATAATTGTAATAGAATCCCAGGTACATGTTGTTTAAAAACAATTTATCATAAATAGAATTGTAATATAGTTTTTAAATAATATTTTTTTAAATTTTTCATATAGAATTAATTTTTTCAGGGAAAAAAACTGCACAAACTAATTTTTTAGCATTGTCTTGATGTGTAATTTATCCGTGGATAACTAAGGTACGTGACAAATTTGAATATTCTATTGCATTAGTTATTGAAATATCTTGCGGGCAATCTCAAAACATGCAAAATGAGAAAACTGTTTTTAAAAATAAAATTTTAATTAAAAAAACTTAAATAAACTTGTTTTCAAAATCCCCAATTCAGAAACATAAGTTTAAACTTACTTCATATGAAGAATTTCATGTTCAGCTAATTTTTTTCCTTTTTTTAGTTCTGCGACTCTCTTCTTTTTTTCAGCAATATTAACATTTAATTTGATCTCGTTGTTCTGTTAATAGGGGCATAATGTCAGAGACTAGCGTCAGGCGCTAGGTGCCACAGGTTTCGGGTTCCAGTCCCGGTGGTGCCATGGATGTTTGTAGTGGTTAGGAATCCACTTTAAACCTTAGGTCCCTGTCTAATATAACTGTAGAGAGTTGAACATAGGACTAACAATCATACCCCATAGAAAGAAAACATTTCCCATCTTGAAATCTGCCGGTTGGCAGATGGTCTTGGCCCACCATGGGGTTGTCGCGCCACTGAGGCTAATGATGATATACTTTTAAAAATATGTATTTTCTTCTTTTAAAGTTCTGAATGTTGATTGAGTTTTTTAAGGTGAATTTATCGATCCATTTCGATTTTACGTCTACCTCTAAGACACTGTTTTAACAGCTTGTACAAAGCTGGCTTTATGACATCCCCAATAGCTTTTCTATTTTGATTTTGGGGTTATGATTCACAAATATTACTATTAGACATAGCAATGTTATATACACATCACGTTTGTGGTCTTTGGGACAAAACCAGTGCATTAGTTCACAATCTGTGCGGTACCTATAAGCCCATATAGATTAATGAATATCAACAATATGACAGTTTCACACATATGGCATTTCCGTGATACGATGTCAATTTATGTATTAAACTGTCAGTCAGTCTTCATCTGCTCCCAATACTTTTACCATACCATCACATTTCGTCACAGTTTGTTTTTCAGTTTTTTTAATATTATTCACAATATTTTCTGAACGTTAACAATACACTCATCTTTTTGAAGAAGATAATCTAATCCACGGGGCTTTTTTTCGAAAGAGCATGGAATGTTTCAGAATCATCATCACCAATATATTGTAGATACTTGAAAGCAGACAACGTCTCCGACCTCTGGCATTCTCCCACTTCCATTTGACCAGAAGAACCACGATGGTTTTGTTTTGTTAATAGGTTTATGTTTAATTAAACACTCTGCATACTTTGATCCAAATTTGATTGACAGTCGAACTTTGCTTAGTCATTTAAATGATGGCAAATATATCGAGAATGTGCTTGATTTTAGAAAGTTGCCAAAGAGACTCATCCTCCTGATAGTGATGAAGAAGCCTCCCCTTCATATATGGTGTAAATTCGTTACAAGTCCTTGAGCTTATACGAAACAAGTCATATAACAAATGACTTACACCAAAGGATGTATAATCCATAAAAAATAAAGGGGAAATGATTCGCCTGCTACCATGAAAAATTTCATTTGTGATTGGTATAATACATTAATAGAAATATATAAAATAACTAAAACACTGCTTCATGCATAATACTTCTCTGCAAAGTTGACATCCATCTATTTGGCAATGATTTCGACTTATGCTAGTCGTATTCCAAACAAAAGTCATCTACCAAGTGAAATATTCTGCGTGCAAGCAGAACGTGTGTTAATGTTAAACTTATTTCAAAGATGGCGTATATCAAGTTGAACTTCTTTCAAAGTGAGAGTATTTTAAGTTGAACCTATTCCATATCCGACATGTGTTGACTATTGTGGAAATAATTTAACCACTCATTAAAAATTAAGAAGTGTTAAATTTAAACGGTGTGAATTAATAGCTATTTAAAGTGGACGTATATCAAGTTGAACTTATTGCAAAGTGGGCAGTTTATTAGCATAAACAGTTAACACCGTTAACGAAAATTAAGAGTTTTCTTCCCTCTATCTGACATTAAATAGTTGCGAATGACTTGGATCAAATTGCCCACCGTTCTAAAATAATAGTATTAGTTCGCAAAATAATGGTACTGAATTATTTTTTAAAAATTGTATTGTAAAATGTTTGCTTAAGGTCTCTTAAAATAAAAACAAAAATTTTTGCATTTAGAATTCACCTTCAAATATGTATCTGTTAGTATTATTTAATTTTTTAAAGATCAATAAATAAAATTCCTTAACCCTTTTTTAATTTGAAAATAGTTCATCATAAAATTAGTTCATTTCACGTAAACAATTAAGCATAAATAATTATCACTATACCTTGTATTTACTTATACTTTGAATAAAGATTTTTGTTATTTTCAAAAACGTTTAAAATTAAGATTAACTTTAATCATTAAACAGCAAAGAAAACATTTAATAGTTAAAACCATTTTTTATTGATTACCATTAATTAATTAAAAACAAGACTGATCATATTAAAAGATTACATGCGCATGCATCACCAGCATATAACATTGTAAAAAATAATAATAAAGGGTGTTAAATGTAACCAAATATTTTATCTCTTAGTGGAATATTGATTTTTATTACTATACGTGCAGCAATACGTAGTAACTAGTAAATTGACAATTAATATCAGCATATAAAAACATCAAATTGCTACTAATACAGAAATTTTTTTAAAAAAGGAATTTCTTTGAAAGCAATTTTCAAATAAATACTAAAACAGTAAGGAAAAATAAATAAAATTAATTTCAATGGCAAATTGAATAAACTATGAATTCTTTATAATTATTTAAAATAGTGCATTAAACATTTTTTATTGATATTTTCATAAAATAAATATTTTGCATTTATGATTTTGATCTTTAGTAATGGAATAATAATAAAACTTAATTTTCTATGTCAGTTGATAATACCAAAACATTTTAGCAACAAACTAAAGCATATAAAATTTGTCTCACCGTACTTATTTTATTTAAAAATGTAATTTTTTCGAAAGATTTTGATCATTTAAAAATTAAATATTGAAATGTGTGTACAATATTTCATTTGATATTTCAGATAAGAACAGTTTTCAAATTTTTGTTTATGTGTTCGCTAATTGCTGAAAGCAGGCTTCATCTTGAAAATCTCAGTAAGGATTAAATTAAGCCCAAATATTGGAACCAAATATTAGAAAAACATTTTTCCTTAGATTATTTCTTATTATTATAAAAATAAATCGATTAAAACCATCTGACGCATCACTAAGGTGCATGTAAAAATCGAACCACGTGCAGTAGTTGTTAAATTACACGTACTAATAATATAAATCCGTTAATATATAATTTATATCATCATCATCAGTATTGTATATAAATTAAGTAATAAGAAAACACTAGCATCACGAGGAAGACGATAAGAAAGGTTTATAATCATAAGATTTATGCAGTTATTATTATTATACAGTTTCTCCAGCTAAAAGCCACATTCAATCAAAACGTTGAACGGCATTGAAGCGTTGATTCTTCACCTATTCCACTCAATTATTTGATGTGGACGCGGTTTAAGTAAGCATCCGACCTAATTTTAAAATTAAAAAAAAAAAATGAAAGATAAGAAAAACAGGCAGGAAAAAAGGGGAAAGAGCGAAAAATGTGTAAAAGAAACGCAGAAAAGAAATGGCAGAAATTGATGGCTTGTTATGTGTGCTAGTCAGCCACGGTGCAAAGCAATCTTGGTAGAAAACAGTTTTCTAGTTACTAGAATTTTTTCTTTTTTATCTCATCCCGTACCTAGAAAGATGAGGAAGGAACATTGGTGGTCCTCATTCAGCCCACCGACTAAATGGACGAGATCAATTTTTTAGAATCTAAGTGTTCATCAATTAATCTTCCCCACTAGACCTTTTGAAGACAATCCTATCTTCTCGATAGTGTTCCCTTTCAATAAATGTAATTTTAGTCGATATTACGAGTTGTATGGGTGAAAATCCGGTGTACTCCCATGACGCATTCAAACTATTAACACTTTACACACATTTAAGCCACCGAATATTTTTCCGAAAGCAACGATTAAAACTGCCCTCAATAGATCTCAGCTCTGACTTCTGCGCATTGCCACTAGGCTGCAAGCAGGCAAACATGACATCTGCTAGATTCACTCGTTCTTCTCATTTCTGTTCACATAAAGATACTGCTGCTTACAAATTTATCGTGACGTATGTTTGGCCTTTTATGTAGTTCGAAGAGTAACGGGATGTGCGTATTAGATGACATCATTTTATCACAAATGTGGGGGCATAGTAAGATGCTCTCAGAGTGATTTATAACACAAGTAACATTGAATCTGCTGCATATCTGACTTGGTAGTGTAAATGACACTGGTCAAAAGTGTCTAGCACACAAAGTCTTATATTACATCATCAAAACCTATTCTGGTTTTAGTTAATAATAATTTTTTTACTTGTTATATCACATCATTTGTTTTGAATCTTTAGTGCAATACTTTCTGAGAATCTCTGTACTAGTAGATAATCCTTATGAATGGTTCTTACTACAAACAACGGTTTTTTTCTATACATAAACAAAAATTAGTGTGCAACCCACCAGAGGACCAACCTTTCTCCCAGGCTGTCAGATCGCAGAGAATGTTTTCATTTCCAAATAAATTTCTATTTCTGATCCGAGTGCTCCTCCTTTCATCAATTCCTCCTTGGACACATTACAGCTGAAAGAATATACTGATTACAGCTTCAATAATTGATTGCAACTTGATATATCATTTGTCTGAATGAATGAAAGTTTTTCTTTTCCTTTTGATAAATATTGGCTTAGACACAAGATAAAATGTCTCTCCTTGGAATGCAATATATGTCACTGCTTTTAAAAACAAATAGATACTTGTTATATGTCCTTGTGGATTTTGATTCTTTGGTGCTTCACTCTCTGACAATCCTTGTACTAGTAAAGAATTCTACTAATTTACAATCAATCGTTATTCTCTATACAGAAAGCAAAAATGAGTGTTCAACCCACCAGAGGACCGAACTTTCTTCCAGGCTGTCAGATCGCAGAGAATGTTTTCATTTCCAAATCAATTTCTATTTCCTATCCGAGTGTTCATCCTTTCAACAATTCCTCCTCTCTCGCACATAATCCTTTCGAAGGCAATCAGTATCTTCTACCAAGACACTTTTCTCTTCCTAGAAATTCTCATATGGCTCGCGAGAACAAATTCGAGGGCGTGTGAAAGGTAGAGCGAGAGAGACAGAAATTTGGGATTTCGATTTCATTTTGAATAAAATGCCAAGACTCGTGTGTGATAAGAATCATTTTCTCGGTAATAGGGGGAATTTTGGGTAATCCTTTAATACGTAGGAAATCTGAATGTAAAACGATCAGTTGAGGGCTTTTGTACATAAATGCGAATAAAATCGCAGCTTGTAGCTCATTTACCATCAGGCTTAAGGATTTCAGTGGAATTATCGGAATTGTGATGATTGTTAAATGATTACGCGTAAGTGAATCGTAAATATTTGCACTTTAATAATAAAGTTTATGAATCTATTATTAATGCCTCATATCGCTTTTGCCGTTGTTATACTTTAGGAATCGAAAAAGTGTCCTAAAGTGGCAATTGAAAAGGCTGGAACCTCTGGGGTAGGACACTTAGAATGAATCGTTTCAAATTTGGACAGCGCTATGTAGGTGAATTCGGAAAAGCATCGTCAAATCAAGAACATGTTTCGTAAAGCATCGTCAAAAGTACGTAAACATGTTCGACATTAGTAAAAACCGTAATAGCCCCTCGTAGCCCATTGTTAATATACGCAACTAGTGTGCAATAAAGAGAAGATTACAAGAATTCAATGATACAGAATCTAATGGTATCATTGTTTTCAGAAACGAGGAAACTCGACGGCGATTGTGACAATGATTAAAAGGTGTCTCGCATCGATATTCAGGGAGCAGAGTTTGAGTTTATACATGTTACCACACGAACGCGTTGAGTAAAACTCTACCGGAAAGCACTGGTTGGTGGTCTCGTATCTTACTCGAGGTCCACCGATGCTCCATCTTACCGTTTTAAATTGTAGGGTTACATAGCCCTAGGCGCACAAGTGAGGTGTGAAGAAAAGAAAAGAAAAACAATTAAGATTCCTAGCTGGAAGAAACCTTAAGCAAACCGAACTTAATTATACAGTACATATGCGATAAATGGCGCAATATATTTATAGACAGGGAACATTCTTCTGTTGAGGTCCACAGATGCTAATGAGTTCAATACAACTATTCTCAACTGTAGGTACCCAAGAAAATGTTCAATTTGCCATCTAACCGTTATTGTTTGTCCTCAGGTCAAAATGCTCGTCATGTCAAAAACTCCTTAAATCCTTTTAACTAGCAAAAAACAAATGCACTGGATATATTCTAGTACATCCTAAAATAAATGCCGGCGCCTCAAATAAAGTGCTAATTGAATACTACTACTACTATACCACATCACTGTGCCTAGAGCTGAGTTGCCCCTTACAGTTTGGGAATGATGTGGGTGAGAAGAAGTCTGATTGGGCTCTACGGTCATATGGGACTGGGACCTATTGTTTAACGTGGATTCTGAACCATTACAAACAACCATGGCATCGCCGGGATGCTAATTGAATACTGGTGTCTCAAGTGAAATGTGAAAAAAACTTAGTGCTTATTAGATTTCCTTAAAAATAATTAATTTTTAAATCTCATCAAATTATGCTCTTCTCAATAAAAGTTTTAAAACCAGATTCTTCAGTCTACCACCGCGATCCAACGCAGATTTTAAAATTGAATCTTCAACTTCCTAACTGTCCCCCTGAGGCAAAAAAAAAAAAAACTTGCTTGAAAATTGAAATCCTTCCAACCCCATAAATCACAGACGAAAATCAAAAACTATTATAGTAGAAGTAAAAGTTCATTTCTTTGTACCCGAAAATACTGCTTCGAAATGGATGCGGAGAAAAGAATTTCATTAATGACTGGAGCAGGGAATACGAGAATAAACAGATTGCAAAAGCAATTTAAATAATTGTCCCAATGATGGTTGCGCGGGGAAAGACTTTTCGAATTAGCATAATTGCAATACAATTTAGACATAATCCTTTCTCAATTTGACTTACAGATAATCTTTTTTTTTCTTCTTACAATTCTAAGATTGAGAATTCGGAAAATTCGAAATTTAACTTTTGTTCTGTTAATTCTTATTTTATAAAACAAAATAGCTTCAAAAAGGAGATTCTATTCGGTACCGAAGACAGCATTTTTTTGAAAACAATTTTAAAAGGGGTCTTGTTTTTGAAGTTTTTAACAAGTTTGTTTCAGGTGAGGTGAAGTATATGAATTTTATTTAGGATGACGAGAAAATTCATGAATTATTCATGTTCGAAGGTTTTAAGGTGTCTCGAATGCGTTTCCCTTACATTGAAAGGTAAAAAAAGGTAACATTTTTGATTTCACATATAAATTTTGGATTTAAAACTTCAATTATAATTTTTTGGCAGTGACTTTGCGATATGTGCAACATATTGGATATTTTAATAGATTTTATAAAATTGAAAACAAAAAAAAACAACTAAAAATTGAATATGAAATATCTTTCTTTTTTTTTAATTTCGAGATTATCTTGATTGCCTTGATACCCTTTTTTTTTTCCTATCAATATTTACATTTAATTTCATCCCTTTACACAGTTAAAAACATGCATTTTTCTTCATTAGATCTTCATTTTAAGATAGATTGTTGTATTATTATTGTCAAACAGCTTTATGCACCATCATTAGAAACATATGTTGTTGTATGTCTAGCAATTTCTGCATGTGTAAATTTCTGCACATTTCATGCACATTTCTGTATGTATAGCTTTTCGCTTACGTTATAAAATTCTTCATAAAAACAAAACTTATCAATAAAAAAAATGAAAAACGTGAGAACAAACACGAATCAAACTTTATGTAGCTTGAACCAAATATAAACTATAGCTACAAGCGTTAAGTAAATAAATTGTTCGCATTCTTTTCACTGTGACAAATAAAAGATAATCCAAGACTTTGTTGAAAACGTGAAAATGATAATAATACTAAATAAAAAGTCTTGTAGCGAATTTTTGAAAATATCACTTCATTATTTTTAAATACCTTTAGAAGTTTCGGTTCAGTCAAAAAATTAATATCAAAATATTCAGCATAAACTAGAGTATAAAATATATTTTAAAAATCAAAAAATTTCAAGAAATTTTACACACTTTTGAAATACTTGAGGTCCGTTTATTAATGAGAAAGTCGAAACATCTAAATGAAATTCAGAAAACCCGTGAAAGGAATATGAAGTAAAAATTAGATGAGGTGTGTGATGACTGTCATTATTTACTGTGATTACATTAGAATCAGAAGAAAATATAGTAAGTTTTAAATTTGAATAAATGTTACTTTTTTAAAGTTTCTAATTACGAATAAATGTAACACATGGAAATTAAAAATAGAAGTAATAATAAGGATCAGAACAAAATTAGAAATTTAGATTCAGAAAATTAAATTTGTGAAAAGTTAAATCTGTGAAAAGCAAAATGAAATAAAAAATACATGCAGTGAGTAACGAATGTCATTATTATTATTATTAAAATAATTAATTATCGTTAAATTAAATTATGATTAAATTAGGTTAAATTATCACTAAAATTATTATCATTAAAATTAAAAAGAAATATAGTAACTCTTGAGTTTAAATAAATGTTGCTTTATTAAAATTTCTAATAACCAATAAATATAAAACTGGACAATTAACAATCGGGATCAGAACAAAATTAAAAATTCAGAAAATTGGAATTGAAGAATAAAGTAAAAAAAAAAAAAACATGTGTGTCATGAATATCATCATTTAATGTGATTGCATTAAAATTATAAGGAAAAATAGTAAGTTTTGAGTTTATATAAATGTTGTTTTAATAAATTTATAATTAACAATAAATGCAGCACGGGGCAAGTAAAAATAGAAATAATAATCTGGATCAGAACAAATTTAGAAATTTGAAGAAAAAGACATTTTAAATGACGATAAATAACTTTTAATAATAAAAATAAACTATGTATTATTTTTTTTTCTAATTTAATTTATAATAAAAATTATATTTGAGTTTACATATTAGCTCCCACAAAATATTAATCGCTTTTCAAAAATTATTTGTTTAACATTTAATTAGTTTGTTTTCCTCAAGATAACCGATCATATTCAAATTAAAATATTCGTGACAAATATCGAAATATTTTTATTATTTTATTTTACAAATCATGCATTTAGCCTTTCCAGACAGTTTGAGTTTGTTCCTAACGCTATTAGAAGTCGTTATTATCACGAAGCTATTACGATACTGAATTCATGCATTTAAAACTTCACATTCAATTTCTGTATTTTTGCACCACGGCAACATTCGTAACTGTTATAAACATTTTGAGAACAGAATGAAATTCAAGCTTTGAATGATGAAGGCATTGAACTGAAAGGTTTTAAATATATTCATTCGTAAAAGGATAATCACAAATCCATTTTGTTTGCATGGATTCCACTCACAAATGTATTCTTATAGTAACAATAGGCACACAAAATGTTATCATCATCCATTGTTGCATCATCATTTATTAATACTATTTGACACAATACAATATTTATCACCATGGATTCTGTCAATAACTTGCTATCGTATGATTGAATTAATCATGAAAATAGATTTTATAGTAAAAACTTAATAATAAGTGAAGATTGCTGGAATAACAGAAAAGATGCATTTTATTACTAAAAAATAAACGTAGATATGAAAATAAAATAAAACTCATTATGCCATTCTAACCGTTTATTGTAATTGTATATATATTGATTTATTGCAATGAAGAAACAGTGTGGCTGATGCATTCACTCAACCAAGTCACCCCCTCCCCCCCAAAAAAAAATGCACAGCTTGGTGGCTCTAGAACAATGATTCTGAAATTAGGACTTCGAAGAGACTTTTTGATTGAAATTTTGTTGTCAAGCGTTAAATTTTTTTATTTAGTATTTCAATAGACGAATATTAAAGTTTTAAAAATTTAAATTCACGTGTGAAATTTTTATTTTAAGTTTAATTTGGGGCAAAATAGTAGAGAAAACCGTTCTTTTTATGAGATCTGATGTCTATAATATTGCATGAAATATTAATTTTTGAAAGGCAATACCAATATATGTGACTACTTAATAAGTAAAAAATTAATAGTGGTTAAATCAATAGATTTAATATATTAAATATAATTTGTAACCGTACAATGGCAAAAGCGACCTTCTATAGAGTTCAGGAGAAATGGTCAGTCGGTCTCTCTAGACTATCACCCGAGAGTAATACAGCGCTACCTGAGCTCTCGCTGAGAACCGTTTAGTTTTTTGTCTGTACCCTGGAGAGGAAGTATATTTTGAGCACCCTGCGCGTAGCTGAGCTTCGAATTTTCGGCTTAGAAAATTCGAATAAATTCCTTCCCAGAATCTATAATTATATGCCTTTAAATGTGTTAAATATCGTATTTCTGTTGTAGATGTGCGACGTTTGTACTGTGTAAATAAAACTGTGAGTTCTCAATCTGAGCCTCAATTATCTCAACCCAATTATGATCTGATTGCCCAACTTGCACACTACAATTGTTAATTATGTATTAAACCTATAATATTCTGAAATTGATGTTATGAAAATTATTTCTGTCAATTCATTGGGTTCAATTATTCTTTAATATAACAGAGAGGATATTTAAATATTTAAAATTATGAATAAAAATATTTTATTTTGTACATGTTTCCAAGAGTGTTTGTTATAATAATTATTATCATTATCACATAAAAGTATGCTTTTTATAATTTAATAATAATAATAATGATGATGATAAACATGAAAGTAATTGTTTATTTTTAGTTAAATAATTGTTAATTTTGTAATTCTATAAATCGTTTTGATTCATCTGATTTACTGTGTATAACACTTTTATTCACTAAAAATACCCATAAATTACAATGAAATTCAAAAAGACTAAATATATAGCTCAATTTTTTGGTGGAAGGATTATCTTGATGTTCAGAAACACTTCAAAAAGCACGAGACTATTATTACAATTGTTTTGCGGAAAAAATATTATGACACATTCCTTTCATTCAGCAACTTAAAGTGGCCAGTGGCCCTCGTGGCGTATTTATGGCGGAAACAATTTAATTCAATTCCTTCTATTAGCCCACACTCTCCCTATATATATCTTGTTCAAAATTTCAATCGTTCATAAAATCTTTTATTCATCCACTCAAGTTCAAATACATTTTGATGAACTTGTAGTGTATGACACTAGATGTTAATACAGTTTTTTTCAAATATTAATTCAGTAATTAAATATAATTAATTAATTTTAGTTTTTCTTAAAATTTAAGTTGCATGTATCTAATAATTGATGGCGCCAGATAAACTTAACAAAAAATTATTTATAAAAAGGACTTTCTGTAATAGAGTAAAAAAAAAAAAGAAGGAATTGACTTCAAAATTTTTTTTTTTATATTATCTGTTTTTTTGAAGTTCAACAATTAATTTAATTAAAAAATTTTTATTTAGACTGTAGCTTTACGTTGTTTGAAAGTTTTCAAACATCAAAAAATCGAACAAGGCCAGGATTATTAATATGTTACAATATTATGTTATCCTAAGTAATACTAAAATGGATGTTTGACAATTTGTAAAAATATATTTTCATATTACAATCGTACTTCATATGATTGTGCTTTGATAATTTATAAAAGTGAACATAAAAAATATTTAATGGTTTTCAATAACTTTTTTTAAACTAAGTACAAAACAAGTAATATAAAAAAAAAAAAATTAAAGTCAATAATCCTACTTTTTTTCCACTATATTGCAGAAAGTCCTTTATAAGTAATTTTCATTTTTTAAGTGTATTTGGCGCCATCTATTGGTAGATACGTGTAACTTAAATCTAAAAAAAAAAATAAAAATAATGAATTAAATTTAATTACTGAATTAATATTTGAAAAGACTGTATTAACATCCAGTGTCCTCCACTACAAGTTAAAAAAATGTATTTGAACTTGAGAAAAGTATTTTATTAACGATTGGAAATTTGAACAAGATATATATACGGAGAATGAGCTAATAGAAGGAATTGAAAAATAATTCGCTGTATAACAGAAAAAAAGTACTTATTTGCATTTGAAACGTACCCTGAAAGAATAAGCAAAAATTTATGTTCATATGTATAGAGTTTCTTTCTTATATGTCATCTGAACTGAATTCAGGAAACAACACTGAAAATTTCTATTTCTTTTTTCCTTTCTATTTGATTTCTATTTCTTCAGACTTTGAACCGAAGAGTGCAAAGTAAACTTCCTGGTCGACAGTGGCAGACTTTACTTCGTTTTCAATTGGCAATCCTCCTTTGGGTCAATGGAAAAATTGACTTAAGAAACTCAGGATTGAGAAAAATAGCAGAAACCTTTTTGAAATAAAGAGAATTCTGAAACACTCATAAGAAGCAACTAGCAACTATATTTACGATAGGTATTAGATATAAATCGTATAACAGTATGTTATTTTTATCAAACTTCAAAAAAGAGCATAATTCGCCAACAGTGTAGGGTTTTAATTATTTACAAAAAATTACAAAATATTAGCTTAATTCTTTTAAGAAGAGTAAAAATAACAGTGAATCTAAAATAATCTCAATATTTAAAAACGATGGAAGAAAAGAATATAATTTGAATGGAAATAAGTTTAAAAAAAAATATTAGATTGAAAATAACGTAAGGAATTATAGAACTTATTGTAATGTCAATGAAGATTATATCCCTTCGTAATATTTATATTCCTTCTTTATATTCCTCTATCTTCTATATATCTATATTCCTTTTTTTATATCCCTCTATCTTCTTTATATCTATATCCCTTCTTTATATCCCTCTATCTTTTTCATATCCTTCTTTAAGATTTTTAATTATTATGTAATCTTCCTGATCACTTAATTTACAAACGATTTTCAAATATAAATGTTACTCTTTTAATATTATTTTATTATACTGCATTTAAATTTCCGCATTTTATTATAATTTGAGGATTTTTAAAATTCAAAAATATTTATTGTATTGAACAAATTTCAGGAACATAGAGATTCTTGCAAAATTTCCCAGTCAATAATTATTACACAGTGACATCCCATTTAATTTATCAATATCAAAATCGTCTATAGTTTCGAAATCAATTCGATAAGATTCCATTGAATAAGATAAGATTCGAGATCAATTGATAAGTGAGCAATTGATAAGATAATTTTGCAAAGATTCTTACAATTCCTACTATTAGTTCACACTCTCCCTATATATATCTTGTTCAAATTTTCAATCGTTCATAAAATACTTTTTATTCATCCACTCAAGTTCAAATACATTTTTAAACTTGTAGTGGATGACACTTGATGTTAATAAAGTTTTTTCAAATATTAATTCAGTAATTAAATTCAATTAATTAACTGAAAAACTGCACGAAATTCACTGGAAAGGTTCCTTGCAATAATGAAGCATTACAAGAGATGGATAGAATGTGAAATTATAACTTCATGAATTAGATCAGCTTCATGAATTAGATACGAAAAAAAAAATAAAGAAAGCTAATAAATAGTAACAAACAAAATAATAGTCCAACACCATATATAGAAAGGAAAATGGAAAATTGCAAGGAAAATTCACTTTCTGTTTTTTTTGCCACTTAATATAGCGATTCTGTCATATGTAAATACATATTTATATTAATTGTAATTATTTAATAAAAAGTAACTAAAATAAAATTTTTCTTTGTGACCTAAGTAGGAATAGTCTTTAAATTTTTTTTATATTCCTTGTTTAGATATCATTTGCTAGAAAAACATCAGGATATTTAAAAGTGTCATGTTTCGAGATTCTGGAGCAGACAGTACCTCTGAGATTCTCTTTTCGTCTGATTGCAGTTCACGGCCCTATCAGCAAACATCTATATTATATGAACACTGAGCCAGAGCCATTTTGCTATCTGTAAGAACAAGGATTATCCTCTAATGTCTTCTGTAGCCTTGTGGGAATATTATTGGAGTGCGAGAAACCGAATGGGTGTATAGATTTTATTGATTGCTGTTGTTGTTTCTTCTTCTGTGAATGTGGTTGGATAGAATCCAGATGCAGTTGCCTACATACTATATAATAGGTTTATTATCGGATCTTTTCAAGAAGTAGATTATTATAAGTATTTATTAACAATTTTAATAATATAATGGATTTATAATGATTTTAATACTGGTATTTCTTCAAAATGGCATTTTTAAATAATATAAAAATAGAGATACAAACTTTGGTTTTGAAATGACGAACGGAATTAATTGAACAAAACAAATTTACTGCGAAATGAACTACAAGTTTCAAAAAAAAATTTTTTTTTTATTAAAATTGTTTACAGTTTAAACTTTAAAATATTTCTTAATTTTCAAGGTATGTAAACTAAAATTTAAGGTATCTAAATTAATAAATAGGAGTTTGTATAAGAGAACAATATTTGAGTTTAACGTTGATATCAAACTTAGTTAAATATTAATTTTTGTATAATTGTCAATGATTAAAAACTACAATAAAAAATATTAATACAATAAAATTACTTTAACATAATATTAAAATAATATAAACTTAAAAGATAATATAAAATAAAAATAACAAAAAGTAATCTTAAGGCAGTATTAAAATTTGAATTCCTTTCTCTGAATGAGTTCATTGGAAACACTTTAGTAAATTATAAAGAATATGAGAAATTGCTTACTGAAATAATAAATCAATATTCTTATTAGAAAAATTTCTGAAAATTTAACTTACTGAATATTTCAAGTAGCAACCTTAAACTTAAAACAGAGCTTTATTTTTAATTCTTTTTCGTTCCTTTTTTATTTAAAACAAAGCATTTTTTAGAAATTTCTCAGAAATGCTTTACTAAATTAATTATAAAGAATACGACAGATTACTTAATAATAAATTTGCAACGTTAATAGAACTATCTCTTTCTTAATTTTTCTTTGCTTTTTAATTTAAAATAAAGCGTTTTTTTTTTTTCACGGATTTCTGAAAAAACACTTTATTAAATTGTAAGAATATGATAAATTACTTATTGAAATAATGAATCAATATTCTTATTACAAATAATTTCTGAAAATTTAACTTACTGAATATTTCATGCATTAGTTTTAAACTTAAAACAAGGCCTTACTCTTAATTTTTTTCCTTCCTTTTTTTATTTAATACAAAGCATTTGTTATAAATTTCTCAGAAACGACTTACTAAATTGTAAGAAAACTACAAATTACTTACTGAATAATAAATCAACATTCTTATTGCAAAAAAAGTTTCTGAAACTTTAACTTACAAAACATTTCTATTATCTGCATTGCAAGTTTAAACTAATGCTGTTTTCCTTTGTTCAGAAACACGTTTATCTTTTTAAAAATAACTGTATTCAATCCTGCGTTCGTTTATCTTGATAAATGATCTACCACACTGAAGAATCAGCATTTCGCTCCAAAATTCCTTTTAAAACCAAGAAACCATGAAGTTGCACAAATAAAGATCAATGACTAATTGCGGCAGTAAAGAAGCTAGCGATACCATAAAAGTGATGTTCAAATAGTGTGATGAGTTTCATAAAACAATAAAAAAAAGGAAAAAATTAACAATATAATATGAAGAATGAAAAGAAAACTATAAAAACTAACTAATAGACTAACTAATAGAAAACTATTTGAAGCTGCTGTTCTTTTAAAAGAATGGCCTTTTAATAATTCAGATTATATAACGATATTAAATTGTACAATATCACTGCATTACTATAGATTTTATGATACAATTCCTTGTAATTTATAGTTTCGTCAAATATTTATTTCACAGAATTTTAAATTAATATATCCTCTTCTTCATTGGCGCAGCAGCCCTATGGTGGGACAAGGCTGTCTGCCTACTGGTAGATTTCGAGACAGAAGATGTTTACGTTTTTATGGATAGTTTGTCAATCCTACACCCAATTCTGTACAGTAATATTAGACCACAACCTACGGTTTAAAGTGGAATCTGAACCACTACAAACATTCATGGCACAGTCGGAACTCGAACCCAAAACCTATGGTACTGAGCGCCATAGCGCTAGCCTTTGTACCATCAGGTCCCGAAAAAAAAATATCAGTACGATCAGTTTTAAACTTAAAACTAATATCAATATAATCAGTTTTAAAACTTAAAACAGAGACTTTCTCTTCATTTTTTTTTCCTTCTTTTTTTTATTTTTAAAAAAAGTGGAGGTTTTTTGTGAATTTCTCAGGAACTAAATTGTTGTACTTACTAAATTGTAAAGAATACGTCAAATTACTGACTGAATAATAAATCAACATTCTTGTTACAAAAAAAAAAAAATTCTGAAACTTTAACTTACAAAACATTTCAATTATCTACAATCCAAGTTTAAAATAATGCTGTTTTTCCCTTTGTTGAGAAAATCATTTATCTTTTTAAAAAAAATAACTGTAGTCAATCCTGCGTTCGTTTATTTTGATAGATGATCTACCACATTAAGAATCAGCATTTCACTCCAAAATTTCCTTTTAAAAGCAAGAAACCCTGAAGTTGCACAAATAAAGATCAATGACTAATTGCGATGGTAAGGAAGCTAACGATACCATAAAAGTGATGCTCAAGTAGTGTGATGAGCTTCATAAAACAATAAAAAAGGGAAACATTAACAATACAATATGAAGAATGAAAAGTGATTTACGTTCTTTTGTCTAATCTCCTTAAATGAGCATATTAGGAATCAAAAATCCAATATTTGTTCATTGTTACATATGGCTTATTATAGAAAACTATCAAAAAAGCTGCTGCTTTTATTAATGAACAGCTTTTTAGTAGTTTAGATTATATAATGATATTAAATTTATGTTTTATAATAATATTCCGTGTAATTTATTGTTTCGTAAAATATTTTTTTTACACAGAATTTTAAGTTAATATTCCTTCTTCTTCATTGGTGCAGCAGCGTCATGATGGGCCACGGCAGTCTGCCTACTGGTAGACTTCGAGATAGGGAGTTTTTCTTTTTACGGGATAGGGCTATCAGCCCTAAGCCTGATGCTCTATAGTCTTATTTGACCGCGACCTACGGTTTAAACGGGATTCGAACCACTACAAACATCCACGGCACCGCAAGGACACGACCCCAAAACTACTAGTCAATCGGATATCAGACCTATAATAATCATAATAATAGTAGCAGTTGATGAATTTAATATATCCCTTAATAATAGCAGCAAAAGTAACTAAATATAGAAAGCAACATCTATTATCCAAAAATTAGACTAAACAAAATTAGACTATCAAAAATCAGGCTAAATTAAACAACAAAGTAAAAAATATTACTGTTGTTGTCATAACTGTCATATATAACAGTTACGACAGGTTTTCATGATAAATAACGATTAATCAAAGTAATAAGGTTATGAAATATCTTATGTCCGTAATTAAAATCTAACTATTATGGTAAGACGACAGTATATCAAAATGCAACTAACTAAATATGTAGATGAAAGATGTT
Source organism: Caerostris extrusa (assembly GCA_021605095.1). Classification (NCBI taxonomy): domain Eukaryota; kingdom Metazoa; phylum Arthropoda; class Arachnida; order Araneae; family Araneidae; genus Caerostris; species Caerostris extrusa. The sequence continues at coordinate 52,913 of BPLR01001202.1, read as the reverse complement.
CTTCTGTATATATATTAATTACGTTTCTAACCGCTAACTATTATAAATGCAGTAATTTGTGAGAGAATTTGAGAAATTTTAATGGAAAACATATGATAATGGCTCTAAAGTTTCTATTGAAATAGAACCTAGATAAATCTTTTCACTGATCCTTTAAAATATTATATTTTAAAGTTCATAAATTGGCAATTAAATTTTTTATTGAATATAAAATGTCAATTTTGTGAAATATTTGTATAAAATGCTATTGATATATAAATGTTAAATTTAACAAATATTTTCATTTTAAATAATATGTTTTCTCAATTGATGAACAGAATAAGATTTATGCAATTATACATGATCTACAACATTGTGTATAACATATAACGCATATAGCATATATAGTTCATATTATGTACCTTTTGCTATTAAACCTCAAGTTATACAGAATAGAAAATATATTGAAATAGAATCTTAAAGAATCTTTTCACTGGTCATATTATATTATAAAGTTCATATATTGGCAATTATATTTTTATTGGATATAAAATGCCAGTTTTGTGAAATATTTGTATAAAATTCTATTGGTATAAATGTTAAGTTTAAAATAACAACTGTTTTCATCTTAAATTTAAAAAAAAATTTATCATTTGAGGGACAGAATAAGATTTGCACAATTATACATAATGTATAACGCAAATAGCATATATAGCTCATATTATGTACCATTTAGCTATTAATCCTCAAATACAGACAGTTATACAAGATCAACTTAAAGTTCTGGCTTATATATTCTACAAGTGTAATGAATAAAAAATCAGAATTAGTAAATTCTAACTGGTTACATTTTTAGTAATTTTTATATTTTTACATAGTTGATTCGTTATGGTTATTGGTAAACAAAAATATTTACATTTGTATTCTCGATTTTGCACATTACTCTAATTAAAAAAATCTTTGTCTTTATTAATTGTTGTCCTGTCTGAAAAAAAAAAATTAAAAATTGTTTCTATGGTAACATACAAATGGGATGTAATCTAGAAGATTAATCTGATTTACATGTAGTGGAAATACAACCTAGGAACAGAATCTTTTTATATGCTGCATTATATTTTCCCTTATTTAAAAAAAAAGGAAATATACACATGCTACTAAATATTACGGGTTTATTCTATTTGTTAAGCAACATACGAAATCAAATTTATCTTATTATGTTTTACGCTATTTTAATTCGAATTATACAAACAGTCCTTATTATATAACGATTGTAAATGTATTTGCATAGAGCTTGTAGAATATTCGAAAGAAATTCAATAAAATAGTTACGAAAAGGAAACTAAACAACGAAAGAATATGTATAGATTATTACTTTAAAACAAACAAGAAAATCTTTAACATTTTCTTCTGGTATAAGAGATAAATATTTTAACAAGTTATTGTTTGCTATTATAAATTCAATTACAAAATATGGAGGGGCAATTGCAATATCACTTTTCATTGCAACGCTTTCAGAAATTCACCATTGAAATAATAAATTTTAACACTTAAAAAGAATTTTTCACTATACTTGAAAATTTTCCATAAGATTAATTTTAAGTAAGGGAGGTTTTGATTTGGTTTGTTGCTCTACGGTCATCTTGTGCACACTAGGGTTAAACAGACCGGGACCTACAGTTTAAAGTGGATTCCGAACCCCTTACAAACATCCATGCCACAGCTAGGATTCGAACCTAGCTGTGGCAAATCCTCAACTCAAGGCAACTCCTCAAGGGAGTGTCCTTACTTTGGTTTAAGTTGCAAAATGGTGTTATTTTCGAATGTCGTCCCTTTTTTACTTGATGTTTTGTGGTTTTTCCTCAGTAATGCATCGAACATTTAGGAAGACGACAGTCCCCACTCCCTTCCCAGTTTTCAGTCTTACAGATTTATTATGTTTACAGATGGCCTAGACATGTAAGCCTACTGTTCTGCTATCTTTATCGGATTTTTGAACCATTCGTTTCAAGTTTGGAAAGTCACCATGATGTACCTTAAACTACTCTAGACTTGCAAGACAATCTTCTAAAAATTTATAATTTATACTATGCAGGAAAAGAACTACTAATTCCATTAATCGCTCTTAAAACTCTTTATAAAACGGAAAAAATATTAAAATCAATAATTAATTAATTTTCTAGACGAAACATTAAAAGTTCTTTCCAATACCCCATACATATAATCGATAAAAAACATTACATGTTAGAACTCAATTGCAAATGACACAGTTACATGATCATATAGACTTCTTTGGACGTAACTAGATTTCCTGGGGCTTAATCTGACGCCCATGATCGATAGATGGGGTATCCTAATACCCGATGGAGGATTAAATAATCCAGAAAATGGGTATGCAACTCCCCATTAAAATCTGCATAGTTCTATAATGACATCTTAATTTTACGAAACATATTTAAAAATGGGAGAAATATTGCCTTTATTTTAATGTATATAAATAATTATTGATTGTAAATAATACATTATTATATTTTTATTACATACTAATATGTCGAAAAAGTAAGACCACTTTTCAATTTAAGATTCCCGCGACTTATGGAATTTCAATTTTTTTCTTTTTAGGTTGATGGCACTGTCCTTGACATCTGTGTGAAATTTGACGTCAAAATATTCATAAGTGTTTGAGTTAAGCTTGGTTTTGTGAGACGCTAAAACTAATTCCGGCGATTTTGAAATGTCTGAATGAATTGAGCAAAGAACTTGCATTCAATTTTGTTTGCGGAAACGTACCGAATGTTGCAGAAGGTATTCGGTCAGCATTTCTATATCGGAAAGAAATGTTTACATGTGGTATAAACGGTTCAAAGAAGGCAGAGAGTGCTTTGAAGACGAAGAGCTCTCTGGTCGACCGTCAACCTCAACCAACGTAGCTCACGCCCAAAAAATTAAAGATTCGGTGCTTGCAAACCGTCGATTCACAATTAGAGACCTTGCTGTTGATGATGAAATTTCAAAAGGATAGGTCAATTCCATTTTGGGCCTCAAACGCGTCAAATCTTGATTGGTACCGAAAACACTGAATGCGCCAGCTCACAGTGCATTGATTCTTCGTGACCCTTTCGCCAAAAATGAAACCCATATCATTCCTCAACCACCGTATTTATACCGTACGTCTTCTGGCTGTTCCCTATACTCAAAAGACCACTCCAGGAGCACCGTTTTGAGTGGAATGAAGAGATCAACGTGAATCACCACTCGCTTTGAATGCCATCCCAACAGATGACTTTTTAGCATGCATTGAGGCTTGGGGAAAAAAGTTGGCATAAGTGCATTGTGTCCGGAGGGGATTAGTTTGAAATCTATGAAATAAATTTGGAAGAATAAATAAAAAGAGTTTTTGAAAAAAAAAATTTGATCTTACTTTGTGGACACAGTAGTAATTTAACAAATACACTATTTTTTAATAACTGAAATAAAATTGGGATTGCAAAAAATATATTAGACAGAAAAAGTAGATTTACAAAAGGAAAAAAAAAGAAAACAATTTGGTAATAATCCAAGATTAAAAGCTATCAACTGACTAAATTGTTGAAAGATATATCTCCTTTCTTATCAAGCTGTCATTCATAAATAGTAAAACGTTCTGTATTAATAACTATTTTTTCACTATTTTCAAATGACACATTGACTCGAGATCATTCTACTTTGCAGTGACAGATATATAGTAAGTTTAGCTTTACCTTGGACCAACTTGGAAAGAACTCCAACAAAGTTGACATCTATAAGATTCCCATTTTCTCGGGCTAGAAGGGATTTTCAACGAATGGATTTATTGTGCTTAAAGATTTTGGCTATTCAAAGTCACCCTTTTATAAATAAAAATTCAATTTTCAAATTTTTTTTTGCATTTCATCTTCAACTTTTTGCAAATAAAATTCATCTATTTTCATTTTAAAATCACCCTTTTATTAATAAAATTAAACTATTTATTTTCAAACTCATCCCTCTAAAAATGAGGATTTAATTTATATAATCAAGTAAGTATGTACTTTGTATGTATGTAACTTAATGTTTATGGTTACATGATTAACCATGTATTTATATGGGTAAAAATGTATGTTTAAATATCCATGAGACTATACATGCATTTGTATATACAAATTTCAATGATCGAGATTCATGTTTATTCAGCTACAAGTATATATTTGTTATTTATTTCATTACATATGAGAAGAATTATAAATAAAGGAATAAATGGATACACGCAAATCTATATATATGTAAATATACTGTTCAAACCAATTAGGGGATATTATGATTTTGGATATAAACTGCGGATGAGGATATGTTTTGGTGACTGATATAAGATGTATCAGATGTATACTACTTAGTATAGCTGTTGAAAGATATAAGAAAAGAAGAAACCACGTACAAGTAATAATTAAATTTTATTGCAAATACACACTTTGTCCATATTATACAAACAAACAAAAAAAGTGATTTCTCGAATGCAAATGAGTTACAATAAGTGGATTGGTTTCTCCTTTCGCACACCTACGAGATATGGAATAGATGAGGTTATCAATGATGGATTGTGGTATTCTCTCTCACTCCTGTACAAGAGACCTTTCAACTACTCAACTGTTTGTGGGGATGATAAGCAACTAGCAACCCTTCTCCCTAGAAAGTCCCAAATATTGATCATTAGGAGGATTTACGGGGAATATGCTGTCCAATCCATTAAAAAAATTCATTTACCGAATAGGAAATTGTTCACTCGCTGAGCACGATGTGGCCTTGCGTTATCATCCATGAAAATTAATTCATTCCAGATTACTGCAGTGTAAAGGACTACATTATGTATGTGGATCTCATCTCTATATCACTGAGCTGTCAGTGCTCCATTCCTGATAAAATGCAGGTCGGTGTGGCCATTGATCAAAATATCGGCTTAGACTTCAGGATATTTTATGCACAAATTCAGGAGTATTCCGGGTATCAAGTTCTTTCCTCATGAGGGTTGTACACTAAAGCGGGACTCGTCCGTGAAGAGCATATTACACTACTCTTCTCGTTCCCATCTCAGATGCTTCTGTGCCATCTCCTTCGGGCGGCATGGAAGTCCTGTGTCAATAAAACACAAACCATGGGTCTGCGAGAATACAAACTCACATAAAGTCGATTTCGAATAGTCTAAATTCTGGCACCAATAGCCCTCTGAAGGTAACGTTGCCAAAAAGTGAAAAAATTATACAGCTTTTTCTGTCCGTTAGTGTTAAATTTTTCTAGTGGTGGTATTTTTTCTAGTTAGTGTCAATTCTTATTTTGTGTTTCACGTGTACGTGCTTCTCCCGATCTTCGACGAACATTTCCAGTTTCCAAAAATTCGATTCCATAGTGTGTAAATGACACTTTGAGAAACGCCTAATGCTTCCTCTACAACAGATTGCGTTTGGCCCGTCTCTAAACAACTGATGGCCCTCCAGGCTATCGATTCCGCTAGAGACATCGTAGACATTGTTACAAAATATTCAAAGAAGTGTCAATTGTTTTTAATCTCCACTATAGAAGTGTTGTTTCAGGTCGCTTTTCATTTCTTATATAAAAATCGTAGTTTTCGACGTTACAGAAAAATTTGGATATTCCCAACTTTGAAACGTTATATATATTTTTCTAACCTCTTTTATTTCATTTTTGTTGAAATAGATATCGATTATACGGTTATTTCATACCGAATCTCACAATATCCCTTTAATTATTTTAAACAGTATACATATTATATATGTGTGTGCATGCCTTTGTGTATGTAGCCATGTATTGCACATGAGCTTATGTATATAAATGCCATAACGTAATGCGAGTGTGTGCGAGTGTGTCTGAAGTGACAAAAGTCATGGGATAGCAATATGCAAATTTTCAGATGGCAGTAGCATCGCGTAGAACAGGTATAAATGCGCAGTGCTTTCGCAGAGCTTTCATTTCTGTTCAAGTTATTCATGTGAAGAGGTTTTGACGTGATGATGACCGCACGATGGGAATTAACAGACTTTGAGCGCGGAATGTTAGTTGGAGCTAGAAGCATGGGTCATGCCATTTCGGAAATCGTTAGGGAATTCAACATTCCCAGATCCACTGTGTCAAAGAGTGTGCCGAGTATGAAATTTCAGGCATGACATCCCACCATGGACAGCGCAGTGGTCGACCGCCTGCACTTAACGACCGAGACCGGCGACGTCTGCAAGAGTCGTAAATTCTAACAGACAAGCAACACTGCGTCAAATAACCGCAGAAATCAATGTGGGGCGTACAAGGGGACTTGTCTGTTAGAACTGTGCGGAGAAATGTGGCTTTCTTGGGCTATTCCAACAGAAGACCGACTCGAGTGCCTTTACTGACAGAACGACATCTCTTGCAGCGACTCTCGTGGGTACGTGAGCATATGGTTGGTCCCTAGATGAATGGAAAACCGTGGCCTGGTCCGATGAGTCACGATTTCAGTTGGTAAGAGCTGATGGTAGGGTTCGAGTGTGGCGCAGACCCCACGAAGCCATACCCAAACTGTCAGCAAGGCACTGTTCAAGCTGGTGGTGGCTCCGTAATGGTGTGGGCTGTTTTTTCATGGCATGGACTTGGTCCTCTGGTGTGACTGGACCGAACATTGACTGGAAATGCTTATGTTCAGCTTTGGAGATCACTTGCAGCCATTCATGGACTTCGTGTACCCAAACAACGATGGGATTTTTATGGATGACAATGCGCCATGTCACCGGGCCACAACTGTTCGCGATTGGTTTGAAGAACATACAATTCAACGAATGATAAGGCCACCTAGATCGCCCGACATGAATCCCATCGAGCATTTATGGGACATCATCGAGAGGTCTGTTCGTTCCCAAAATCCTGCACCATCAACGCTTTCACAATTATGGACGTCTATCGAGACAGCATGGCTCAATATTCTTGCAGAAGACTTCCATCAACTTGTTGAGTCCATGCCACGTCGAGTTGCTGCACTTCGCCGGGCGAAAGGAGGGCCGACAAGATATTAAGAGGTATCCCATGACTTTTGTCACTTCAGTGTATAATGTATATAACGCATACATTGCAATGTGTATATTGTATGAAAGTGCGTGTATGTATGTATGTATATAAATATGGGACTTTTGCACATTAGATAGTATTCATTTAAGTGCATTTAAGTTCGTATGTATGCATGTTATATAATATATGCATATAAATTATGTTTGCGAGTACAGGCGTTTGTATGTATGAATTTAATGTGTGCATGTACGCACATGAGCAGGTATGCGTGTGTATATGTATGCATCTCTTCATTCTTGCGTGTATGTATGAAATGTATATAAGTAAGGTATCCTTATACATTTATATATGTATGAAATATATGCATGTATATATTGTATCACCAGCATTGATATGAGAATTATCTATTCGATGTTTCATGTATGTTTTCAAATCAGGTCTCTTGAATTAGAATCTAACAGGCTATCTATAAAAGGCATCACCAGACAGCAATTTCCTAAATCTTACTCTGTACTGTGTCTCATCCAAAAGTAAAACTCCACAACGTCTTAATACTGGAATAATTGTAAGTGCAGATAGTCTCAAGGGTGGCTGTTCACCATTTGATTGGCACAAACGAAACCCCATAATAACCATCACGTAGCCGGTCCGAATTATCCTCAGCAAAGTAATCAGGAAAACGTACACCAGTCTTTAGTTTCCAGACGTGCTATTAGAAACCTACCAATAAATCAAACTTCTACCCTGTAATTATATTAAACACTACAGTGCGCAATGGAGAATATAATAAATACTTTTTCAAAACAAATGTAATAGCAGCTCTCTGTACAGCAAAAGTTTTTCAGAAAAGTATAATACGTAAAAATATATCGTAATAGAAATAAAAAGAAGATTTGCTTAGATAAGTATGTTTTCCTGTCTATGTAGAGCGTGAGGAATTCCTTTTGATATTTTTCCTTTGTTGTATGCCATCTGATTCAATTCAACAAATTATATATATCTATATATATATACATATATATATTTGACCAATTTATATAACAAATGCAAAATACAAATCAGTATTCACTTCACGCAAATTGTCATATGTTTCATTAGAGCATGAGCTTCAGCAACGAAACTGAAAATTGTTTAACAATCACAAATATCATAAGATTGAAGGGCTAGAATTGCAATAATACATCAAAAGATAATGCAAATATTTATGCAAAATATACAATAACAGTGAGTGAAACAAATGGTAGAGAAAATCAGTAAATACAAAAAAATTAACAAAAACAAATAATAACTTATGAAAATTCAAAAGTAAGTATAAAAATTTAAATCCTTAGATAACGGAAGCTGGATACAAGTCAAAAACACACCAAGCGATGTATTCTGATAATATGGAATAGACAAAATAAAGAAAATCTACCTTTTAGAGTCGATAACTTATGGAACTGAAGAGAAAAATAATGGTACAATATATATGTAGTATGTAATATATTGGTGTATGTCGCACAACAATTATGATCGAAGCCCGTAAGGTTTAATTCATCATCAGCTAATTGTTTGTTGTCGTTCATTCTATCAATAAATTATTCAATATCTTTATCATTAGTAATATTAAGCATAACTTTAAAAAATGTTCTGGTAAAAGATGTAAAACATCGACAATTATCTGAAAAAAAAAACCAATGGCAATCATTCCCAACAATTTCATTTATCTCCTGGAATGTCGTCTTTGCGGCACGAAATATGCAGGGAAAACAAACACATTAAATATTAGAATAATATAATAATAATTTTTTCTAGACAAAAAAAAAAAGGCAATAATTATGCTACGTACAAATCTTTTAAAATAACCCTTAATACGATCAGTTAAAAAATAATTGCTTTCAACAAATTCTTTAAAATCAGCAAACACTCCATCAAATTTCCTTTTGCATCAATATTTACAAACATTCACAAAACTCCAATAACTTATCTCTTTATCACTTGTGGCAGCTCTAAATACATGGATAAACCAGGCGAGATATTTTTTTTTTTTTTCATCTTCTTAATATCATTTCTAATGACATCATGACAGATTCATACACGTGGATCATTAATAAAAATAACCCTGTTGTAATATTTTTTAAATGACTCTTCAAACAATCTCTTCTATAGATACTTTTGTTTTTAAGGATCTATTCACCAATATTCCACTTCAATGCTTCCAAAATACCTTAACTCACTTTACTACGACTATCATATATTATTAAAATAAACTTTTATTTTTGGATAAAACTACGTTATCACTGCAATTTTTAATAATTATATCTACAATAATGAGAATCTTTACATCCAAACTCAAGGTGTTACCCAAGGAACTAAATATTCAACAATACTAGCTAATCTTTACTTACACTACTTTAAAAAAAAATTACTGTTTAATTCAAAAGCATGCTTTTAAGTATGTGGATGAACTAATTTTTTTCAATCATCCAAACACAGGATACGCTTTGAGGCGTAACAGTACAAAAAGTACAGTTTTCTAAAACATACATTTTTTGTATATGACTGTATGGTCGGAAGTGGCGCTTTGAGGCCAAACACTAAAATTGAAACACGAAAAGAAAAGCACTGTTTACTTACTACATCATTGCAAAGTGCTTCTTTGATTCAATGTATGCAATAAATGCTCAAAATGGCGATCACCCACAGTAATGCATGTTTGGTCGAGTCGAAGGAGTGGTTGGCGAACAGTTCCAAAGTTATCGGGCATTTCGCAGCACAAATGGATAGTCGAGTAACTAGGTCACACAACTGAGTCAACAGGAGTTTTTTAAATGAAAACACACTCGGTACTCCAGGTTTCGGGTTAGAATCTCGGTGGTGTCATGGATGTTTGTAGTGGTTCGAAATCCACTTTAAGCCATAGGTCCCGGTCTAACATGATCGTAGAGCATTGCAGGGGTATTGTTACTCCGCGTCCGTAGCTAATCTTTAAGCTACACGAACCTCTGGGTAATACTAAATGAGTAATGGGGGTGCTGCGCTTGCCTTAAAATATGAAAGACAACTGTCTAATTGCCAGCTGCATTAGGGAAAAAAAAAATTTTAAACCATAGGTGCAGGTTATTACTAGAAATTTGTTGGGAAGTGTGTTCGTTCCTCAACGCTACACTTCCGGCTATACATTCTTATACTCTAATTTTAGAAAGCTGTACCACCCCTAAAATGTAACCATGACCGTTGAATGATTCTGTAAAATAAACCATATAAGAATCAATTATTTAATACATAATGAGCAAGCATTAAACCTTTTTTATTAAATATTCAAGTTCTTGGATTTTTGTACATATATACATGAATGATTCTGCTGCATGACAAACAATCTTTCAAAAGCACCTCGTTATCATTGTGCATGTATAAAAATAAAAATACTTGTCAGTTTGTGTTTCTGTCTTGTCTGTCGTCGAAAATGTTATGTTCAACTAAATTACTATTCCATATTTGAAGTTAAAGTGATTTAGCTGAAGAATTCAAATATCTTGTTAGATAGGAACTATTCATGTTTTTCCTTTATGTTTTTTTGTGAATTTCTTTCAAAACAATTTCATTGTACTTCAGGATTCTTTTGTCGTATATATTTGATCGTATATATCGTATGAAAATTCCAAATTTTGAATCCATATTTTATTGAATTGACTTCATTTACATAATTGTTTAAATTTTATATTACTTTCTAAATATTATTCTTTAAAAGTACATTTAGCAAAGAATTTATCCCAACATCATATATTTTAATTTAGTGCTCAGATTGTATTTTTTTCTTATTTCTAAGCAAAGAAATTAAATTCTAATATATGCTAAATATTTAGAATTATTTAGCATATATTAGAATTTAATTTTTTAAATTATTGAATAATAAATTCTAATATATTCTAAATAATTTTTAATAAATAACACATTTTCTAATATATGCTAAATACTTCTAAACAAATAATAAATTTTAATATATGCTAAATAGTTCTGAATAAATAAATTCTAATATATGCTAAATAATTCTAAATAAATAATAAATTCTAATGTATTCTAAATATTTCTAAAAATACAATAAATTGTAATATATTCTATATAATAATTCTAACTACTAATTATATTATAATAAAATTTAGAATAATAAATTCTTTCTTAATTCTAATAAGAATATTTTAAAATAATAATCTTATCTTCAAATTCAAAAATTAATTCTCAACTATAAGAAAGTAAGATCAACAAATATATTAAACTTCGTATTGTTTTAAAAGAAGCCATATTGTTTTAAAAGGAGCAAATTAAAAGGTACAAACTTTTTTAAAAGAGCATTTTTTAATGTTTTAAGAGAATTTCTTTAATGAAATACTAATAATACTATTTCATGTAGGTCCTAAATTTATAAGTAAAATAAAATTCCTCATAAATTAAGTTATGTACAAACATAAGCTCCTAATTAAATAACTGAAATTAGTATTCAGACAATCCTAGATGTATTAACAGAAGTTTAAACTTGAATAATATATGAATAACTCTTTAATATATTCTTCCTCTGCGAAGAAAACAGTTTGAATTCTAAAAATATTCCCCTTGAGTCAGGTATTCATAGCGGAACTTTCAGTAAATATTTCATATCTCAGAGAAACTCCATCTACGAGTTTGCCGAGGAATAAAGTAAATGGAAACTTAAACTTCAAGAAATATGGAAGGAATATATATACCGAAAACTGCTTCCCCACTTTAAAAGTGTTTTCTTATAAAATAACGCGTTTTCATATTATGCTTATTTTATTTTCTTTGTCTTAAGTTGTTTATTTATTTTTTTTTCTTTTAAAAGATAATAAAAGTTTATGTTTCGTTTTCAACAGAGTTTATTTTTTATTTAAGTTTATAATAAATAGAAAAAAATTATGTAATAAGGAAATGTTTAACGTAGTACAATTTCTAAAAAGTTCTTTTTTTTTCTAATTTAATTCACCATTAAATCTCCTCTTCATTCTAAAAAATTATGTTAAAAATCACATTTTCTCACAGAGCATTTTTTATCATATCTTTCCATGGAAAAAAAAAAAGCTAAGAGTAAATAAAAAATTTCTTAAAAGATCTGTTACGGGACATTTCGTAATTAAAAAAAAAATTTTTAAATTGCAATAAAAAGTGAAAAAATTTTAAAAATAATCTTTGATATGAATTACGAATATTACATAACTCAAAATAATTATAAAGAAAAATCTTTTGTATTGACGAAATACATTTGTTCTAAATATTTTATAAATTGGATAGCAACTTGTTATTGTTTTTGTTACCTATGGCTTTATTGGAACTCAATTCCTACAAATTTGGCCACTTACCGTAGAAACAAAATAACATATAAACGAATACAAATACAAAGGGAATAAAATCAGACATTCGCAACAAAAACGGTCAAAATATGTTTAAAACAAAAATAAACATGGAAATGTTTATTTTTGTACAAATCAAAAAGGGAATTTTCGACTTTGCTTCCCAAAAATTTTCGGAAACAAAGTCAAATCTACTTATTTTATTTTGTTTATTTTTTAGATATAAAAAATAAATTTTTATAATGAAAAACTAACTAAATTAACCATGCTATAGATATAGATATAATTTATGTCCTCAGCATGAGTTTTTAGTAATCTTACGATTAACTACCTTTAATTTCAGTAAAGGGTTTTGAAGAATTAAATATAATTACGAAATTCTATATTTATGTATTTTAACAAACTTTTTTTTTCAAAAGGATAATCCTTATTTAATACTTATTCAAAAAAAAATCAAAATTACAATGTTTATCTAGTTGTTTTCCTTTTCCTCATTATTACCTTTTTTTCACTGAAACTCTGTAACTGATATCTCTAACAAACCTTGTTCTAGTAATGCTATTTAAATGTTTCTGCCAAAAAGAAGATTGCAAATACCTCTGAGGAAATTACGGTTTGGCACGGTTCCTAATGAAACATTTGCCATCCTAAATTAACTTGATTTAAAAGCACGCGACACAATAATGCAGTTAATTCGCAGAATCCATGATAGTTTGGAAAACTTTTAATGGTCTGATAAAGATACCTTGGCAAGAAAATCATGAGTGGAAACCCATTCAGTTTTTATTTTTAATGGTAAGAATATTTTTTATTTGTCCTGCTCTTAAAATCCTATTACTATATTGACAACTTCAAGAGGGGATTTTGTACATATCTCAATAATAACACGAGAATTATGAAAATTAGTACTAATTTTATGTGTTGCAGTCAATAACGTAACAACAAAATGTGAGGATAATGGAAAATATTTTTGGACTATTTAATCCTTAAACGAGCTTAAAACTTAAGCGCGTTCGTTTGTTTCAATGCCAGGTGCTTTAAGTGTCTGATACTCAATTATTTTAATCAGCGTTGATTCAATTAAGTCTATTTCTTAAGTAATAAAATTATACCATTAAATATATTCCCTATGTCCCATAGTAATAGCAAGTGAATATTTAACTGGGAATTATTGATTAATGCTACAATTTATTTTTTTTTGTTCTAATGCAGCTGGCAAACACTTAGACAATTGTCTTGGAGGCCTTAAGGCAAGCGTGCATCGACGTTACTCACTTAGCACTTTACCAGGAGCCGCGTGTAGCTTGAAGATAAGCTAGGGACGCGGAATAACAATACCCCCGCAACGTTCAACGATCATGTAAGACCGGGAGCTACGGTTTAAAGTGGATTCCGAACCACTACAAACATCCCATGACGCCACCGGGACTCGAACCCGAAACCTGTGGTACCGCCAGAGCGTTAGGCACTCGGCCATTCAGGCCCATAATGCAAATGTATAATCTTGGAATTTTTTATAATAACTAGTTAATATTATAAAGTATTTCTTTCATAATAAAATAAAAAAATAATATACAATTTAATTTATACCATTTAATTTAATGAATTCAAAAATGAAAGCATAAAACAAATTATAGAAATAGAAAAGCATGCACTGAATATTAACATAAAAGCGTATGTAAATATCCACTTGGCCATTCAGGCCCAGCAATAAGTTATGTTGTAGAGCAAAATTGAGAAACCTTACATCAAGATCAATCTTTCTTGACATATATCATATGTTTTGATACATCTTTCAGTTTTTAGATTAATCTAATCATTACAAATTATAACTATTTTTTTCTCATTTTATCCACAGACTGAATCAATTGTTTTATCTCAATTGTATATCAAGTCATTGCAAAAATAAAATGAGAATATTCAAGCAAGATGAAGTAGTGATTCTTGATGCTTCAAAGGAAAAACGAAAAGTTGCATAAAGATGCAATTTGCCTTTATGTGCTTGCAAAACAATTTAAGAGCAACAGAATGATCTTATAAAAAATTTAGAAACGTGCTTTCGAAAACATCTGTCAAGGTGAAACTTATTCTGATGTTGAGTTTTTGTAAAAGCACAACTGTGGACGTAAATGCAAAGATTGTTGAGACTTTAACTTGAAAAACTTAGACATATACATTCGTACTTAATTCAGAAAAAGCACCATAAGATCAGAAGCCCGCGGCCATTAAATTTCCAAATCTACATTATTCCGAATTTTGAAAAAGTAAAATCCATAAAAAATGAGGAATATATATCATTTTAGCTCACGCATGTAGAGAACGCAAAGTTTCATAGCCGAGGAATTACAATTTAAAATGTAGTATAGGAAATTATTGAAAATTCCAGAAACTATCTGAACACTCAAAATAACATAGCATACATAGACATAACATAATATACATAGCACCCATAGACGGTACTATTTCTTTTAGAAGGTATCAAATCCAGATAGATAGTGCTTTTATGTCTATGTGGATAGCATTGTATGCCACTGGTAGAAACTTTATGGCTTATGCAGCACGGAAATGCATAAAAACAAGAGTTACTATTTTTAATTTATTGTTTAATTTAATTTAGTTTTTGATAATAAATGTTGTTTTATGTCTATATTTTCTTTTGCTACTAATATTATGGAACATATTAAATTCATCAGCTGCTACCATTATTATGGGACAGAGAAAGTATAGCACTAATTGATTTTACAATAATGCACAGATATAATTGTAGACAGCTTAATTTAATACATAATTTAAATATAACTTTAATTTTGCTGAAAAGTTCTTTGTATTTAAATATTATGGATTGTTATTTGTATTTAAATATTATGCATTATTATTTGTATTTAAATATTATGGATTATCATTTGTATTTAAATATTATGCATTATTATTTGTATTTAAATATTATTATATACCATCAAAATACCTATATTAACAGTGAACTCAAATGTTTTTACTAATCTCGAAATACTGTTCATATTCTTTGTGTAATCAAAATGATTTATTTTTGTTTCTTATCAATAGAATAAGCCTTTTTGTATTTATTACGTTTACTTAAAATCCTTCTTCTTTAATTGTGTCTAGAGGACAGTATGTAAAAGCTATATGGTTCGTGCCTGTATTCCTAGGTTGTTTATATCCTTAATGTGTATTCCTACTGTTGCATAATGAAAAAAAAAATAGCGGAATTTTATTAGAGAACTAAAGCTTTTTTTAGTACCTGCATAGCAGAAATAGTTGATACTGTTTCATCTACAAGATACTAAGACCAGATAGGCAGTGCTTTTATATCTACGTGGATCGAAGGCTACTTTTAGAAACTTTATGGTTTTATGTAGCACGAAAATGCATAAAAATCAGAATTGAAACTAAATACCTTAGATGCTTGAAAAAATATTTAAAAGAACTTTATACTTAATACTTACAAACTATTTTGTTAAAAATAAAAAAAAAATCCTACCCTGGGACCCGGGAGGTCTCTGGCATTTTCTAGTCCTACCCTATTGTTACATCTTTGAAAAACGCATTACTATATTTTTAAAAAAATGATTACATTGAAAAACAAAATAGACTCGGTGAGAATTGTGACAGATCATCTCGCATAAATAATTAGTTTGACTGGCATTAATCCCATTGATACGTTACGAAAATGCTGCGAATTACCACTGAAAGTCCTTTTAGAAGTCAAACCCCTATCTCTCACTTAAGGAAGTACTATAGGAGCATCTAAATAATTCACAATGGGCAGTGCTCATCGTGTTACAAATCTGCCTTATCAGTTGGGAATGACCTCCGATAAAAATATTTTTAAAAAATAATAATTTTTAAAAAGTTGAACTATTTTTCAAAGTTTATTACATGAAACATCCTGTTTAAAACATTCATTGGCTATTCTTGAAAATAATGCATTGCAATAATTATTTCTGTTTTCTGTATTTGACAGGCATAACGTCTGCATAACATGCGCAGAAATAATATCATGTCATGGATGTCAGACATAAGGTCATAGATAACATACTCAGAAATAATGCCATATCATAGATATCAGAAGTAACACAATGCATAACAAGAACAGACATAATGCCACGCATAACATATACAGACATAATGTCATTTGATGAATGTCAGATATAATGTTTTTCGTTTACACGTTTAACGTAAAAACGAAAGTCAACAGTCATAAAATTTCACGTTATCTCTCTCTTTCAAAATAAAGTTTATGCTTTCGAATTGCAAATAACACTTACTTTTACTGGAATCCCAGATTCGCCACAATAAAGTAAATTACAATACATTTACACTTGTAAGTTAAAACGCAACAACAGCCCTCTTTATTTTTCTTAGAACAACAATAAAATTGCCAATTTTGCTTAACTAAACATTAACACACGCTACACGTGTAAATAGAATTTAATGCTACACGCGCAAAGAATATAACTTAACAAAACATTAACTTAAGACATTAACACGCGCTACACATGCAAATATAATTTAACGCTACACGTACAAATATAACACCATGCATAACACGCACAGACGAAATGTTATTTGATAGATGTCTGACATATCATGCTAGCCAACAGGCAAGAATTTAAAACCTTCAATTTATCTCTGAATTCGATTATTCTATGTTTATAATACTATTCTTTTTCAACATTATAATTGTAAAATGTTAAAATTAAAAGAAGGACTAAGTGAGAAAACTACAGGAAATATTTTTTTTTTTGTTACAGTAAACTTAATTTTTGTAATTAAACACTGAACAGTTTAAGATATAATTGGCGCCAAGGTTATTCACTAATAAAAAAATTTTAAAATTTAGTATAGTATAATTGTTAGGCTAATATACAAATTTCCTTTTTTTGCAATACGGTGAATAATTAGGTTACACATAATTATTTTCATGAATTTTAATGGGTGTTATTCAATTTATTTTAAGTAACTAACCTTGATTAAATTTGGCCAAAATTATTTCTTAGCAAGTATTCTTCCCATTTATTATATTATTTCTTAGTATGTTAAGGTAGCTAAGACGTTATAAGTAAAGATTAAAAGAAGGATAAAATTTTAATTAGTTTATTTATATCAGTTTGATTAAATTATTTTTATACGTACAAAAAAATTTTTGAAGAAATGTAAACTAATTAATTTCTAAATCACAGAAACCAACAACACCATAATAGCTTTTATAATAATGTGCAAAAATTCCATGCAACTACGTAAATTATTTTTAATTAATTAGTAGCTCATGTTAATATTTTTTCTTTATATTTTTCGATGTTCCTAATTATTGCTTTAAATACACATGCCTGAAACAAATAGTTAAATATTTTTTTTACCCGGTTTTCTTTATAAACAAAAAAAATGTTATGTAATCTTTATATCATGTTATATTTATAAAACCAAAAAAAAAAAAAAAACGTGTTATCTTTATACGATATTAGCTTTATAAACCGGAAAAATGTTATCTGTATACCATTATACCATATTATGTTTATAAACTGAAAAACAGTTAAATTATCTTTATAAAAGAAAAACCGTTATGTTATTTTTATACCATATTATCTTTATAAATCGAAACAAATCATCATTATTTTTATAAAATGAAAAACCCGTTATGTTATCCCTATATCATGTTATCTTTATAAAACGAAAAAAAAATGTGTGTGATATCTTTATACCATATTATCTTTAAAAAACGAAAAATATCTTTATGTCATCTTTATACCATGCTATGTTTATAAAAATATTTAAAAATCCTTATATTATCTTTTTATACCATTTTAACTTTAAAAACAAAGAACCCATATATATATAATATATGAATGACAAACAAAGGCAAAATACCAAGAATTTTTCTTTATATATATCTCAAAAATATTTTTTCTATTGATTTTTATACCTGATATAAAAATACCATTTTTTTAATTATAAAAAAGCATAAAAATAATTATAGCATTGAATAAAAATTTGTTTTTATTTTTCCCACATAATCAAAAAGTATGAACACCGACAGCTTATATCTTGATGCGCAGGAAATTAGAAGGGATGTCGGAGCTAAGGAGGCAGGGGGTCCATCAACTCTGACATGTCCCCTTTTTCTTCCCTTGCACAGAAGTAATCATACGATAACGTGATCCTATTACAGGGCCCTGGCTAAAGATGAGTTATATCCATCTGCAACAAGACTAATAGTTTTCGACGCAGCGTGGGGTTGCTCCAATCTACGAAGAGACAAATTTCCCCTCCCCAAAACTAGAGATTAATGGATGCTCCGGAAAAAGATGTTGCTTCTTTTTCTTTGATGAGGTAGTAAATAAATATTAAGGAAAACTTTTTTAAATTATTATTTATTTAAGAAAGTCCTGTAATATTTTTATTGAATTCATTTAATTAAAATATATTTTTGTAAGTTTTTGGTGCACCAATACCGATTATATTCGGCATTTGGGTCAATATTGGGCTTGGCCTTTAAATAACTAATGATCCAGTGGCAATGTGCTAGATTGGCGTATAGGAAGATTAGCGAGTAATAAGATCCAGTGTTTAGGAAGACTCAGGGGTGAATCAGCTAAAAATGTCTATTGTGGTTACTCTTTTTAGAAGATAGAAGACTCAGTGCAGTTTGTGACAATGGGTAAGTGCGTTGCATCGTTAGTAAGACTTCCTGGTGGAGACTTCCTTCCGTGTCGTCTTCCGTATGACAGGCAAATAAGTGGTAGTTATACTTAAAAAGTCATCCTAGAAATCCTTCATCGCTCGTCAGTTAACCGGGACATGCATAAGTGGAACACGAAGCCCATGTATGATCATTATAAAAGATCTTTAGTTTTTTTTTTTTAAACAACCACAATAATTATATTATCAACCAATAATTATCATAGTAATTAGTGCTAACGTGAGCAACTGGTAAGCATGGGAGATCAGGTTCGAATCCGTTGACAGCATCCGTTGCAGCCATTGATTTCAGAAACGTGGAAACTCCATCGCAATTCTGGCAATGGGTGTGAAATGTCTAACATCGATAATCATGGCAGGGGGAGTTGTCTGAGTTTTCTACCGTATGACATCCAAATCCATGGCACTTACCCTAAAAAGATTTTTCGAAGGTCTCCCCTCCTCCTCTTTATATTAATCCGTTGGAGCCTGCTCGTGTCATACGTAAATGAAACAGGAACTCTACAGATGTTGTGTTCAACATTGGTTTGGGAGAATACAGGTTTGCTAAGTAGCTAAGTAATTGTTAGAGAACACAGGTTCAAATCCAGTAGTGGCATGCATTACAGTGAATACTTTTAGAAACGAGGACACTTGACCAAGTTTGTGGAATTGTCGAAAATAACGGAAGGTAAATTCTTGCGGTTTTCTCCCGTATAACATACGAATTCTAGAAAGTTATTCCCGAGTCACTCAAAAGGGAGTCATCCATTATGTTTTTAATTTGAAAAAAATCATCCATCATCCATCTGCATGTTATATAGGCTGTTCAGAGCATACACTCATGAGCCAAAAACATTATGAGCACCCCTACATTTTGCAATGAACGGATGCAAATCCAGGATTTCTTATCCTGGCATTTTGCAATGCCTGGATGACGTGGAAGGAACGTGATCAGGTGTAAGTGGTATTTAACTGCTTCTGGAAAGTCTGAAGAATCATTTTTTCACTTACTTCTGTGTGTGATGGGAAAGGCTGCGGATCTAAGCGACTTTGATAGAGGGCAGATTGTAATGGCTCGAAGGCTCGGGTTGTTCGCGAACAAGTATTTCCGAAACTGCACGACCCGTGGGTTGTTCGCAAAGAAAAAGGTCGTCGGATTCATCTTTGCATAAATACTAACAACTGTTAGTACTTATGCAAAGTGGATGAATGACAGTTTGTCATTCATCACGCCGATGGCCGGGATCAGTGGGATACGAATCATGGTCTTCCAGGGCGAACAGTTGCTCCCTCAATGTACAGCAGGTCATACACAGGCCGGTGGTGGAGGTATTATGCTTTGGGGGACGTTCTCTTGGGCGTCTCTGGGACCCGTGGTTGTGGTAGAGCAGACCTGAAGGCTACAGGGTATCTGAACATCATTGCGGACCAGTTGCACCCTTATATGGCCTCTGTTTTTCCAGCTGGAAATGGAATGTTCCAACAGGACAACGCCCCCTTGTCACAAGGCTAAAATTGTGTTGGAGTGGTTCCAGGAACATGATGCTGAATTCCAGTTAATGTCTTATGCCCAACTCACCGGATTTCAATCCGATAGAACACATTTGGGATGTCCTGGGACGGCAGCTCAGAGTTCAAAGACCACCAATTAGCAATATCTCGGATTTGCGTGACCGTTGCTTAAACATCTGGTACAATCTGTCTCCGGCCATCTACCAAGGACTTGTGGCATCCATGCCAAGGCGGGTTGAAGCTGTGTTGCGCGCCAAAGGTGGGCCAACTCGTTATTGACAGGTGGTCATATTGTTTTGGCTCTTGAGTGTATATTAGTAGAACACAATATATGCAAAGGTGTAAAAAATTTGGGGAGAGAAAAAAAATTTTAAGTAAGGAATCAAATAAAAAAAAAAAGTAAAAATTTGTAAATAGTAACAAATAAAATACTAAAACATACTTTCAATGGTGTAGAGATCTCATTGATCTAAATATTCCACAGTCTACATGGCATATCTATTATCTAGAATATGTCTATACCCTACTATATGAAACATCTAGAATCTGTCCAAATTCTACTATATGATTTGTCTATAATTTTGAATAAAATATTCCTACAGTAATCATCACTAGAATCTAAAATGTGTCCATATTCTACTATATGATATTTCTAAAATATAGAATATTTTCTCTCTTAATTTAGAAAATAAAAACATCTCCTGTCACGAAATCATGCCTTGATCCGCTATGGGGCTTTTTACACCAATGAATAATTAAAAATTTTGTTGTTTAGAAATTAAAATTATTTTACTGTAATTAAAACCTCCGAAAATACATATCTTTTATATGAATTCAAAATAATTTCTACTTGGCTGCTTGCCATTTTCCACACAATCGGTACTGCTAAATGATAGGTACAATAAATACAGTATGCTGTATTGTTCTTCTGTTGGTTTCGAGAGTAGGCGGAAAGGGGGCAAATACTCCAAATCTCTTTCTTTTTCTCTCACTCTCTGTCTCTCTCTAACTTTCTACAAGGTGCGAGCCCTTGCTTAGTTCGAGTCATAAACATATGGTTCGAATCCACTTTTTAAACCGTAGGTCTATGTCGTATTGCCAGCATATCTTCAACGCATTAGAGTAACAACGGTACAACAATATTTGCATTGGAACAACAACAACTTTTTATAAATTCTGAGGACACCAAGAAATTCAAACATTTGTGGAGAAAATGGTATTTATTCTTAGTGATGTGATTGAGTGTGACTCTAACTCAAGTGGAAACGAAATGATCAACATCTTGCGTCCCTATCAATCTATACAGCATTACTTTGGTTGACATCTGTGATGTCGTACTGCATAGATAATAGCAAAGAACGGTCTATTTAACCATAAAATACCAAACACTCTGTTAAATCACAAATAAATTTTTCGGCCTTGAACCCTTCCCCGCTGTGAGTGGGAATAAATTCCGATAAAATCTATAATAAAAAAAGACGTAGTGTTTCTGAATATTTGTGCATGCAGATAGAATGGCTTACATAAAGAAATGTGGCTCACTGATTCTTCAGAATAGATATTTATGCACATCAAAGCGATTTTTCTCACGTTCAATTTACAATTCCTTTTTTATTTGGGTGGGAATGTTATTTTTTATTGCTTGAATATATCTTTATGGCTAGCGATCAATCAAATCAATGGATTAAAATTTTAAAGAACGTGTAAAATACAGGGTGTCTATAAAGTCTCTGTACAATTACAAAAATTTCTTACAAAGAGAAATGAAAATTACCATAAAATAAGAGTATATATTTTTTATATATTTTTATTAACTATATGGGCACCATAAGTTGCCCTTCCAGAAGGTACTTGATTTCTTGCCATGTTCTCTGTAGCTTATCAATGGTATCAATGCCATCTGTGATCCTCTGATTTTTATTAAGCATGTTCCGTGCCTTCGTTCGAATCACGATATCTTTGATCCTATCTCGTCCACCAGATATCACCCCCTTTGCCCGACTCGTGATCCAGTGGCAACGTGCTTAGATAGAGTGCAAAAAGAGGTGAAGTTCAAATCCATCAGTGGCGCTTGTTGCCGTCACTACAGCTTTCAGAAAATGGATTCGATGGCGATTGTGGCAATGTGCGTAAATTCGTCTAGCATCGATAGTCAGGCTGCCTGGTGGACATACGACAAGCAAATGTGGAGCAGTCAGCCCTAAAAAATTCTCCCAGGAAGCACTGTCCTCTCCATCATCACCCGTCGGGGGGCTGTTCGTGTTCTACACGAAGCCCATCCTCCCCTTTCTAACTGATATGAGGCTACATAACACTAGGTAAGGTGTGGACAAAAGAAAAAAAACTAATGATATGTCTCTTTTTTTTCCCGGAGTCTAATTGTGCATTGAATAAAGATAGAGAAAGTGACTCATCTATTATACAGAATCACTGATGGCATAACGCCACAATTTGTGATATACAGAGAACATGGAATGAAATTGAGTATTATGATCTACAAATGTGTGCAATGAGAGATGACATAATAGAAATTTGTTTCTTGTCAGTTCCGAGTCATGTTGCAAAGAGTAAAATTTATAAGAGTATGCTAAGAGTAAAATTCGCTGAGGCAGTCGTTTCTCCCACAAATTCGTAATCTGGGTATGAATGAACACTGATGAATATTGGTTCATGCAAGACGGTGCCTCTACTCATAGAACAAGCAATGTGTTTGACACCTTTAACAGTGAGTTTGGATCCAGAGTTATCGCTTATCAATACCAATTCAGTTATCCTGGTACAATGAGTTGGTCATCTTATTTATAATATTTGAATCCATGCTATTTTTAACGTTTAAGATACAAGAATGTTCTGACACGCAGTTAATATGCAAAAATGTTTTAACAAGCAGTTAGTACTCTATAGACAATGGGCGCAAATTAAAATCCATTGACTTTTACATTATTGAGTCATTACTTTCAGAAACGATCAGACTCAATGGGGACTCCAATGATAATGGGGACTCCATAGTGTTTAAATGCCTCGTGTCAACAATAAGACTGTCGTACGCATTTTCTCTTATACAACATACAAATATGGGATAATTAAACCAGATAATTTCTCTCAACCTATCAGTGGATAAAAAAAATCTTCAATTCATAAAAACAACTTAATTTTTTTACTATTACTGCTATTTTTTTTATCAAAATTGCAGTTTTTCATTGATTGCTCTTAAAATATTAATTTAAAAAGATAAGAATTTCATGAGAATATTTAAAGCATTCCAATTTATTTTTATACTAGGAACACTAAACCCTAGATATCCAATGGAATCCAAATTTAAAAGAAAAACACTGAAGGTTCTTTCTGTCGAAACCAATTGAAATAGACCCAACAGGAAGACCGATCGCATGTATTGTTAAAGTCTTCAATCTTTTTAAGCACGAAGAACTATTTCTGGAAATAGGGCAGAGAAGTAGAATTCTCATTGAGAAGGGAATCGAACAATAGATTAGAATGTCAATCCAAATGAAGTACGAATTTCGATTAAATTGGATTATATTGCACGTAATATGAGATATTTCGTTCCAAATTTGAGTGAATAATGCTTAGAGTTTTGGAACATTAACTACAATCCGATTGTTCGACATCTGGATTAAGTATCAGATTTGTTGACAATGGTATGCTTTCTTTCAGAAATAAAAATGACCACAACTTTGGGAAGTTAAAAATAATATGGTAATAAATAATGCTTCAGGTTAAAAGTGTTACTGATGCGATTTTTGTTGGTTTAACATGTCACTTAAATATAGCCCAGTTTCCTGAGGAAGTTTTATCTTTTGCTCTTAATTTGTATTTTTGTATATATTTATCAGAATTCGTGATCCAGAGTTGCTTGACCTCATTGAATGGAATATGAAGTAAAATATGCCATTCAATAAAATAAATATATGGTAATATATATTTAAATGCAATTAAAGCAACAAAAAAAATCAATATAATGCATACTTAAAATTTCATTATAAAGCAAAGAAACAAATTCATTATATTTATTCATATATTCGCATTATATATATATATATATATAACCCAGTATGCAAGAACTAATTACTGATTAATATTCAAAAATAATTTTCAATATTACATTATTTCTAATGAATATATCATAAGTTCTGTAATATTTATTAAATGATTGAGATTTCTTTTGATATTTATTAATAATTTATATTAAAGTTCTTATGTTATAATATAATATAATCATAAGAAGTAATGTAATATTAAAATTATTTATATATATATATATAAAAAATGATTCTGAGAATATATGATAGTAAAAAAAATGTAATTTAGATACTTTTACAAGAAATTACGAAAATTATTAACTTGAAGAAACCCAAAGGGAATTTTTTGTTTGTTTGTTATTGTTGGTTGCAAACCAGATAAAAAAATTCGAATTAAAAAAAATCAATTCCTAAATAATAAAGAACTACGTTATAGAATAATAAAGATTTACATTAAATAATAAAATTTTTTCGTCATACCAAAAATATACATAAATATTTTTGCTTTTTGAATTAAAAGGTCTATCTATCGCATACAAATTGCAATTTTCTATCACTAATTTTTCTGATTTCTCCCTAATTATATTGTTTTTTTTTAACATTCTATTATTTTGTTAATTTATTCTATTGTTCTAATTGAACATTCATCATGAATTATTAAATACTTTTGTTTGTTTGTTGTAGTTTTTCTTTTGCTTAGATTATTTTTTATAAATGGTGTTATTTAACTCCTTATACTCGATGATTTGTAAAGGACCACGGAGTGTTTTAATATCTGCTGAAGTATGTAGGGAATTTCAGTTATCGCTAAAGAATGACGACAGTTAATGTAGAATATTTTTTAATAATAACATTTAGAAACATTTTATTTTTAACATGTTAAATAATTATTATTCATGTAAATGAAAAATTACTCATGTTAAATATTCTCACGTAAATATGTAATAGATATTTTCATGTATATTCATATAATTATTAATATTATTCATGCTAACTATTTTCATGTAATAAGTATTCTCATGAATGTCATAAGTATTTCATGTAATAAGCATTCTCATGAATGTTCATATAAATATTATTTATGCTAAACAACTATTTACTCAAAATCAATTTTTACCATCTAGATTATGATTAGAAATCTTAATTAATTACCAATAACTATATAGCGAAATATTATTAGCTTTAGGAATAACCCATAATTTTCCTACATTTTAACGAATTAATATTTGTTTTTTATACCAAGATTATTAAATCTTCATTCAAAGATTATTTTGACATTAAAAAAAAAAAGAAGAAATGATATCGGAGAAATATTTTCCTAAATTTAATATAAATCAAATAAAATTCGTTCATTTTTATTAGTACTCCTATAAACATATGAAATATTATTAAAACTTTAAGTAGAAATATTCATTAAAAATTTATATAATACTAAATCGTTAAAAATGTTTTATATTGAATTTTATTTTATTTCTAAAGTGCCAGGAAGAAAACAAATTTCAGTACTTCAGTTAAAAAAAATTTTTTATTGTTATTTAAATCTCTTATATTTAAGAATTTCTCTTTGTTAAACTTTAAAAAAGAAATTTTCATTATTTTCGTGATTACTCTACTTTTATTAACAATTTTTCACCCAATATTAACTTTTGAAATCATAAAAATAAGATTAATTTCCCTCTCTATTCTCGTTGAATTCTAGTGAGGTCTGTGATATCTAAAACTTGGATATGCTCTGTAAAAGTTGTTTCATTACTGCAATAGTTATCAGCTAAAGAAGCTTGCATTACATGATTTAGTCGAGAAATATTTAAATTTAAAAAAATTAATATCCGATAATTTTTAAACGCCAAGATTAAATTACAATGCCATACAATTTTTGGACTCTTAATTCTGATTTTACAAAAGTGTAAAAAATTATAATCTGCTGGGCCGATATGCAAACCCATAAAATTTAGAATTAAATGTAAGACAAAAAAAATTTTTTTCTTTTCTTGAAAAATCTTAGTTTACTTTGAAATAAAATTATCAATGCTTTCACCAGATCGATATTTTAGAAAAATTTTACATTATTTACTTATACAATTATCAGTTTAAGAAATAATTTTAAATAAATATTATGTATAAAAAGCTTGTAAAAAATTTTAAAAAAATAATAAACTATTAGCTAATGAACAAATTTGAAAAAAAAAAATTAACCAATAAGAATAATTGAAAACTGTCAAAGAAAAGAAAGCCCCCTCTCCCGAAAACAATACCCATATATGATTTCTATTTTAATGTATATATGTTTAAATATCCACCAAAGGATTTTAATACTAAATACTATATATAATATATTAGCAGTTAAGTTTTTTTATCAAATTTTTAATATATTAAGTCAAACAAATTTGAATTATTTTTTAAAATTATTGTGCTTAGTATTTTATAGTTAATTTTATAGTTAAATATTTGACTTAATTCAGTCAAGCTTAATAAATTTTTGCTCTGCTATGTATGTTTGTTTTTAGTATTATTTACAACGATAAAAAATACAAATATTTGTTTTATCCACTAATAATGCTCTAATGATACTGTTTACATATAAAATATTCAGTCAATTGTTTTTAATGTTAATTTATTATTTTTTTTTAATCTATGAATTGAAAAAAGAAAATTTAGAACTTTTTCTTAATTTAAAATATTTTTAATATAGTTTGAAAAATAATATTTAGCAAGCCATTAAATTTTGATTTTCCTAATACACTTTCAATACTAAAAGTTTGCTTTAAAAAAAAATGAATATATTTTGTTAGATATGTATTCTAATTGCACATAAATAATACAAAAAAATATTTGAATCATTGCAAAACTGATAATTTTCGAATCTAATTAATTTTTAAATGGAATACAACTTTTTGTAAAAACATATATATAATAAAAATCAATTTGAATTAAATATATCTTTCTAACTATAAGAAAGAAACAACTTTAAAGAAAAATTGAAGAGTTTTATCAAAATCTTTGATCAATTAAAATCACCGATATTAAAATTTTGCTTTAAAAAACGAATATATTTTGCAAGATATGTATTCTAATTACATTTATATAAGACAAAAATACTGATAATTGATTGCAAAAACTGATAATTTCCATAACGAATCTAATTTTTTTTAACTGAATACAACTTTTTTGTGAAAAAATATATATAATAAAATCAATTTAGATTATTTAATCTAAATTGATTTTAATCTTTTAAATCTTTCCAACTATAAAAGAAACAACTTTAAAGAAAAATTGAAGATTTTTAATCAAAATCTTTTATCAATTAAAATCACCGATATTAACATTTTGCTTTAAAAAAAAGGAATATATTTTATTAGATATCTATTCTTATTACATATATATAACGAAAAAAATATTATAAGCATTCTAAAACTGATAATTTCCATAATGTAATTTTTTTTTTAACTGAATACAACTTTTGTGGGAAAAGAAATATATAATAAAATCAATATAGAATAAATATATCGCCCCAACTATTAAAAAGGAAACAACTTTAAAGAAAAATCAAAATCTTTGATCTATTCCCAAATGAAGATTTTTATCGAAATCACTCACCTATTCCCAAGTGTTAAAAGTCTGCGGGAACTCCATCCCAATCTGTCGGGAGTTTGAATCGTACTCTTCGGAAGAGGGTCCCAATTGGTTGGCGGGCGATCGAATTATGTTCCAACTTATTCCAACTCAGAAAAGGCTCGCCCTCGTCTTCCGAGCCGATATTCAACGCCATCTGTTGCCCTACGTCACAACTATGGGATTTTTTTTTCTTTTCTTTTCTTTTAATATAAGGGTTCTCAAAGTGGAATGGCAACCTTTAATAGAAATTATAAACTATTTGAGATCACTCATAAATGTTTTAACATAATATTCTTATAATTTTTTTTTAATCTAAAGAATATATTTAAAAAATTTATTTTATTTAGCGTGGATAAAAAGAAAGCGTTTTCTATATATAGCAAATAAAAGTACAATAAATTACAATGCAGTCTTTAATAAATAAAATGTTTATAATAGATATTAAATACATTTATAAATAAATCCCGATCAATCCTATTTCATTAGTTACATTAGAAAATATCATTTGAATTAATCAACCTAAAATAAATAAAGAATTGAATTTTTCTATCAAAGTGGAAAATTTCAATTAAAAATTATTCAGTTTACCAACGACTCAAATTTGCTTCTTTTCACAGAAATGCCTTCAAAATAAAATTCATTGCTTGTTCAAAGAATAATTCTTACAAATAATTAGCAATTCCTAATTAAAAATATAGGGGTCTAATGATCGAGAGACTAGCGCTCGGTTCCAGGTTTCGGGTTCGAGTCCCGGTAGTGCCATTGATGTTTGTAGTGGTTCGGAACCACTTTAAGCCGTAAGTCCCTATCTAATATGATCGTAGATCGTTGGGCGTAGGGCTAACAATCCTATCCCGTAAAACGAAAATATTTTCTGCATCGAAATCTGCCGGTTAGCAAGTTGGCGGCGAAGTGGCCTTGGCCCACCATGGGGGCTATTGCGCCATTAAAGACGAAGAAGAATTATAAATATATTTATCTATAAAAGTAAGTAATGCATATTAATATCAAAATTAAAAAATATAACATCACTCCAAAAGGTTATATATCTAAATATTACTTCTTTGACGTAGAATAAAGATATATTATTCACTAGATAATGAATAATATCAAATAAACAGATATGTTAACTTTGTAGAATCTTTCTTTCACAACAAAATTTAAATTTAAGATTTCATTTTTAACGAATAATATTACAGTCACTGTACCAATTATTATTTTCATTATAAATAAAATTTGAAGATTGTTTTTAGATAATTAAAGATTAAAGATTGATTCAAATTCTACTGCAAGCTTTAAATATCAAGGAATAAAATAACTTAATATGCGTTTTTTATAAACTGTAATATCAATAACAATAACATACAATATGATATAAATTACCCTTATCATTAATAATGCATGATTTTATTCATTTTAATATAAGCTTGGATATAAAAATATGCAGTCAACAAATTTATATGTTTTCCATAGTCGTCCTGATATTCAAACATTGAATATATTTACATTTCTTTATATTTAAATTAAATAAAAATATAACCTCATAACGTGGATTTTTATAATAATGTTCTCTGTGAAAATTTAGAATCTATCCATAATCAATGTTTTTTTTTCTTCAAGTTAAAAACAGAAAATTAAAAAAATCTATTATATTTTCTTTTATCAATTGATATGTATATTTTCTAAACAAATTTTTGATATTTTTACTGTTCTATTCTTTACAGAATAGGGTTTCCTTTTTGAGAAAAATTCAAAAGTTTTTAAAAGAATCAAAAGAAAAAGAAAGAAAAGAATTCCTGCATTTTTATTCCCTATTCATAAATTCTGGAGTACCTTTCAAGGCATCGAATTTTTTTAGAGAATATTTTATTTCAAGTCCAATGGGTTTACGTCGCAGTTCTGTAGATTTTTTTTTTTTATATCATTGATTTACATCTATAATCTCAAAAATTTCGACAAATATGCATATCTTATGCATTCAATATTTTCAATGATGAATACAACAAATTATTTTTTACTTCCCTCAATTTAATCAAATTGAAATAACAAATAAGTTTTATGTTTTATTCTTTTTAATATCAAGTATTTTGACTAGAGATCATTCGTTACTGATACAGGGGACATGTAACATATTAGTTAATAATAAAGCACCATGGTTAATGTGATTATACAAGTAGTAGATCATCACATAGTCCTTCAATTCCTACTATTAGTTTAAATAATAACAGGCAAAATATAATAAATAATAGCAAAAATAATAACAGGCAACAAAACTACAGTTAACTACACAGTTAAAGATCTAAAAATTACTAAAGTAAATTATAAAAAACTGCCAAGAATATCATTTAGTTCATTTTTTTTGTAACTTGCAGTGGATGACACTGGATGTTAATACAGTTTTTTCAAATATTAATTCAGTAATCAAATTTAATTTAATTGAAGAACTGGACTGCTCGAAACTCACTGGAAAGGTTCTTTGCAGTAATGAAGCATTACAAGAGACGGATAGAATGAGAAATTATAGACCACCATCAGCTTCATATATTAGAAACAAA
This sequence comes from Caerostris extrusa, assembly GCA_021605095.1. Taxonomy (NCBI): domain Eukaryota; kingdom Metazoa; phylum Arthropoda; class Arachnida; order Araneae; family Araneidae; genus Caerostris; species Caerostris extrusa. The sequence goes on along the minus strand of BPLR01001202.1, from coordinate 22,133 downwards.
AAAAATTGGAAAGCGAATAAATAGTAACAAACCAAAATAAGTCCAACGCCATATATAAAAGTAAAATGGAAAATTGCAAGGAAAATCGCAAGGAAAAATTCTATTTTGCCGCTTAATATTATGATTCTGTCATATGTATATTAATTGTAATTATTTAATAAAAAGTAACTAAAATAAAATTTTCCTTGTTGACCTAAGTAGGAATTGACTTTAAAAAAAAATTTTTATATTACTTGATTTTAATTTAACACAGAATTCCTACAAATGGCGTGTGAAGTTGTACTATAAGAACAGAACAGACGAAACAAAAAACAAAGTACAAGAACAAAAAAAACATGTTGTACAAGAACAAAACAACAGACAAACATGTTGTACTAGGACAAAAACAGAACAAAAACATACGTACTGTTTTTATGGTAGCTCGTCCCATTGTCCCCAAGCCCAATTTCAGGTCACCAAAATATCCGGTTTTCGAAAAGAGGTACCATGATAGAGGCCCACTGATAGAGAATTTTCAGTGTGATAGATGAACTCTCATGTAATTATTCAGCATATTTTATGTCTGCCAGGCATTAATTCTCCTGCTAAAATTTTTTTCTCTTTTTGTCACATAAAAAAAAATCACGAGCAAAAAATAATAATAACAGGCAACAAAACTACAGTTAACTACACAGTTAAAGATCTAGCAATGTTAATTACTAAAGTAAATTATAAAAAAAACTGCCAAGAATATCATTTATTTCAAATCAAAGCCAAAGAATAGGCTCCAATTTTTTAAAGCAATGGTAATAATTTTAATTACCAAAGTATTTTGGTAATTAAAAAAAAAACTTTGGTAATTAAAATTATTACCAAAGTTTATTTAAAAAAAAATTGCCGAGAATATCCTTTATTTGAAATCAACGCCAAAAGAATAGTTAAGTTCGCCAGAAATCATAAGGGCACATAAATGATTTACTTTTTTGCGTATTCATTCCTATTGTTTCATTAATATATAAAAACTTTGTGTTTATTTAAATGCACACGCTATAACCTAAAATTAGTAGATGTCCCTTTTTAAGGGGGAATAGTCACGTTAACCATGGTAAGTCTCCAATTCAAAAGAAGATTAATGCCTCCAGCTTATCAATTTTTTAATTTTGTAGTAAATTCAGAAAACTCCAAGTATGTAATCCCTTTCGCGCAGAGAAAATCTCTGCTACTATTACTACCTAATATTTCGAAGTAATGTCTATAATAAGATGTGAATTTTTATCTCTTGCACCCTGAATAGAGTGCATTTTTCCGTGATTAAATTGATGTACAGGATGATTATAATTAAGTACCACTTTCAAATGTTGTAAAACAAGAACCACTCGTCACAATGAGTTCAAATTTGAACTAAATATACTTGAAGAAGGAGGAAACGGTATAGCATCCAAAAAAGTTCCACCGATTTTCCTCATCCAATTCGGTATGACCTTGACGTGGTAGATGGTTTTTCTATTAACAGTGTCACAATTGTTGAATGGCTTGGTGGTCATTTTTTCCACCAAAACCGAAACAATAAAGTACATTGAACACTACAGTTGGTTTAATGTGCAAGTCATGTCAAATAGGTTGTAATTTCGATTCAAAATATCACTGACAGCAGAATTCACTTTCTTTATGCCGCCCACAGCGCCATCTATTAATACACTTTGGAACTGCTTTCGATGTCGTGCCGTTTGCCCTTCTTCAAAGTGTCTTCAGTTCAAATTTGAACTCTTTGTGACGAGTGATCCTTTTTTACAGCATTTTGAAAGTGGGACTTTAATTATAATCACCCCCTGTATAATTCTTCAAAATAAACGTTTTGTTACAATTTTATTTATTACATAAGGTACATATAATGATTTAATCTGTATATACAAATAAATATGTTATAAAAGTTTCATTATATTATAAAACCAATTATATCCAAGAACATTGCTTACATCTTGACAATAAAATATTATAAGGTTGTTAAATAAAATATTGTACTATTTCCTTAAATTAAGAATGATTATTTTTCGAAAGGCAATTATTACGTTGCTTAAAAGTACGATTAATATTTCAAATAAAAACTAACAAATGTGTCCAACAAAAAAAATATCTATAATCTTATTTTTCCTTATTTTTTACCTAATTTAAAATTATATCAGCTATATAACAATCTATAATCAGTAGAGATATATAACTTCAAAAAATGTTTTAATTAATTTTTTTTATGTTGATATTTTGTTATTCAAAGTAAACTTTCCCCTTAAAATAAACAAACAACGGTCTGTTTTACTCCTAATGTATGTCTAAAAGTTAATCCACTTTAGAGAAAAAGCACCCCATAACTTCAAACTAGATTAGATTTTATACGCACTCATTACTTCTACTCTTCCAACTTATCTCGTTTTACTTCTAGTCTGTTAGTCAATAAATTCAGTTTATTTTATTCCTGTGTTTTTCTAGGGTTTTCACGAAAATTATTCTCTGACTTTTCTTTTTCATTAATTACAATCTTGTAGTATAGCATTGAAATATGCAAATAAATATACACCTAATAAGTAAGTAACCTAGAACAGTAAATCAAATAAAGTAAATAAGTATACAAATAAATCTAAATAAAGTAAATAAGTATACACAAAAATAAATCTAAAGTGTAAGAAGCCTAACTACAGAAATAAATAAATATACATCTAATATGTAAGTAACCTACAGTACAGTAAATAAATATAAATACAATAAATAAATATAAATAAAGTAAATAATATACATCTAACATATAAGTAACATACAGTACAGTAAATAAATATACACCTAATATGTAATTAACCTACAGTACAATAAATAAATATAAATAAATTAAGTAAATATACACCTAATAAGTACATAATATGTAATTTTTATAAGCTGACCAAATACTTAAGAGTTTAAAATAACTTATTTTTAGCATAGAATGTTTTAGTAACTTGATCAACCAGTCAAATTCGTCAAGCAAAAGAGAACGACGATTTAGTGACAGATTTCTTTTACAATTGCAACCGTAATAATGCAATTTAAAGCCTTACACATCGTCGAAATCTCATCGATATTTTTTTATTTAATCGACTTGCATTAAACAATGAATATTTTGTATGCATCTTCATAAAATCAACTTCAAATATTTTAAATTTATGATTCCTTTAGGTAATATTTTTAAGTTTATAATGTAAAAATAAGCTAAAGATTATAGTTTTGATTATTTTTTATATTGCTTAGCTTAAAAAAACAAAACAAAACATGTTGTAAAAGAACAACAAAACAGACAAAATAAAATAAGTTGTACGAGAACATACAAAGCAGAGAAAAACATGTTATAAAAGAACAACAAAACAGACAAAATAAAATAAGTTGTACGAGAACATACAAAACAGAGAAAAACATGTTGTAAAAGAACAACAAAACAGACAAAATAAAATAAGTTGTAAAAGAACATGTCGTAAAAGAACAAAAAACAGACAAAATAAAATAAGTTGTACGAGAACATACAAAGCAGAGAAAACATGTCGTAAAAGAACAAAAAACAGACGAAATAAAATAAGTTGTACGAGAACATACAAAGCAGAAAAAACATGTTGTAAAAGAACAACAAAACAGACAAAATAAAATAAGTTGTACGAGAACATACAAAGCAGAGAAAAACATGTTGTAAAAGAACAACAAAACAGACGAAATAAAATAAGTTGTACGAGAACATACAAAGCAGAGAAAAAAACATGTTGTAAAAGAACAACAAAACAGACGAAATAAAATAAGTTGTACGAGAACATACAAAGCAGAGAAAAACATGTTGTAAAAGAACAACAAAACAGACAAAAATAAAATAAGTTGTACGAGAACATACAAAGCAGAGAAAACATGTTGTAAAGAACAACAAAACAGACAAAATAAAATAAGTTTGAGAACATACAAAGCAGAGAAAACATGTTGTACAAGAACAAAACAAATTTTGGATCATATTTTAATTATTATGAAGTATATTTTCAAGCTGCTAATCAATATATATAATTTCATGAACAATTCAAATTACTTAAAACTGTTGGAGCCATCGAATAATTAATTATAAGAAAACAATGAACAATTTTCCTTTCTTAGAATAAGTTAAATTTAAAAGTTTACATGGAAGCTGATCCTTAACTTATTTTAAGAAACACGGAAATATGAAAAAAAAAAAAAAAACCATACTTTATTCTTTTTCGCAAAAATGAAGAAAAGACTTCACGAATCGGAAATGTAGACAATTTTTTTCTTCTTTCAAAGAAACTTTAGTTTTTATTTTTCTGTAGTAATCCCTGGCTGGTAATGTAAGTTATGCTCAGAATACTTGAACAGCATTACTTTTTTATTCTTTGCGAACAAGTATCATAGTTCTTTTATCTAGTAAAAGATGAAATTCAAATAAATATGTTAAAAAAGAGCTATCTTTTTATTTTATAAATCCAGCGTCTATGAAACTTTATCAAGAAAATTCTTCTTTTTATCCTAAATGCGATTAACGAGAATAAATGTGTGATCCGTTTTTCTGTTCGTTGATGCATTAAAATTCGCTATAAATGGATCAAAATGATAATATTCATTACATAATATCTAAATAATTATGAATTACACACAAAAAAAATTATTCAATATAATGATAATTCTTTCTCTGTTTTTAATAATTCTTTTCATAATGTTCATTCATGTAAATGATATTTTAGTTAAATAAAAATTCTAAATTTTATTAGTTTTCTGCGACATCCAAGACCAAGCTGTCCAAGTGTTTGCCAGCTGCATTAGAAAGAAAAAAAAAAAAATTTGTTTTCTGTTTCTAAAGATAGTTCTGAAAAATATTCAGATTTTTTTTAAGAAACTGCTCAGATACTTAAACTTAAACTCTATCTTTTACAAATTCTTCCATTTCATTCATTTATGAAAATGATAAAATTTTGAAAGATTTTTATGCAAATATTTTAATTTAAACATTTATTTGGTTTTCTTACTAATACGACGCTTTTATAAAGAAGAAAAGGAAAAAGACGTAACAATGTTTTTTTTTTCACGAGCCTGAATGGCCGAGTGGCTACCGTTCTGACGCTTGGTACCACTATTCGAGTCCCGACGGTGCCATGGATGTTTATAGTGTTTCGGAATCCACTTTAAACCATAGGTCCCTGTCTAACAGGATTGTAGAGCGTTGCGTGTGTAGTAGTACTCGGTGTCCGTAGCGTATCTTCAAGCTACCCGCACATCCTGGGCAGTGCTAAGTGAGTAACGTTGATGCAGCACTTGCCTTAAGGCATCAAAGACAACAGTCTAAGTGTTTGCCAGCTGCATTTGAACAAAAAAAAAAAATGTTTATTTCACAAACAATAAAAACCTCGATTTATTTACATTGCAAACCGTGTCTTTAGAATTTATTTTTAATAGTTTCTTAAAAATTCATTATATTGTTGAGACTTTTGTCCCCTTTTTGTTGAGACATTTGTCCCAAATTTGTATTTATAAAGGAAACAAAAAATTTGATTGCACCAGACTCATGGCTCAGTGTCAAAGCACGCCTCTGGTGAGCATTAGACCTGAGGTTTAATCCGCTGGCGGCTTTGTTGTAGACACTGTTTCAAAAACGAGGACACACGTTGGCGTTTGTGATGTTTAAAATCTTGCCTCGTTAATCGGACTAGCTGCTGGGAGTTTTATGAGTTTTCTCTCATACGATATGATGCACAAATGTGGGGTAGTTTCCCCTAAAATTCCTCCCGGAAGGCTCTGCCCTCCTTCTTCAGCGACACGGAGCCAAATCAGACTTCTACCTACGGGTGCTCCATCCCAACATAAGCTGCCTCCCTTTCCCTCCTTCCATGAGACCGCACGGGTTCATGGACTTGGTCTAGATCAAGAACAGAATTTGAATTCATTTATTTCAAAATGAATTTGAACAAGACTAAGATGACAAAAGCTGCCCGCCACACTTGGTCTAAATGTTGCTGTCTACCAAGTAAGACAAGAAAGAACAACAAAAATGAATTGAAAATTTATGCGAAAATAATTGTTATTGCTGCTATAAAAAAAATATCTATGTTAAAATATAAAAATAAAATCTAATAAATCTATGTTTAATTTTTTTTCACAAGACAATTAACTGAACTATTTCATCTTAATTCATACATATTCGCATATTTTGCTTTATTAAGTTCTTAAAAATGTTTTATCCAAGAACGTTTCGGTAATTTTCATTTTTTATACATAAGAATCAACAAGAATACTTCAAAATATTTCGAAATTTTCCGTGTCCTGCTAAGTGTGAAAATTTCGGAATTTTCCACCACCATTAAAGTGTTTTCGCCGACATAAACTTGTTCCTGGTTAGGTAAATGTTTTACTTTCCGAGTACTCGGAATCTTCTCATCATTAATTGAGCTTTCCCGCGAGCTAAAAGCTTCGTCAACAATTGCGTGCTTAAGTGCTGCCAAACAACATCTATATAATTCCATTATTTTAGAATACATCCTTAAAGATAGGTTTAATGTACTACTGCGCCAAAATGTAAGACCAATTCTTTATTTTTTTCAAAAACGGGAATTTTAAATTGAAAATTGATCTTACTTTTTAGACACATTAGTATGGAATTTATTTATGTCAAGACCCATTAAATATTAATATTTAAAGTTTCAATATTTGATAAATAATTAATTAATAATTTTTCATTCAATTAATTTCTTAAAATAATTAATTTAAATATTTATGTCTATACACATTAAATATCAATATTTAAAGTTTAAACGTTTATTTAATTTTTTCAAAAATTTATTTAATATTAAATAATTACAAACAGCAAACGCTTTAATTACGAATAATTTTATCGATTTGAATTCGTTAAAACATTGTATAAGACATACAGATAGAATAATTAATAAATGAGGTTTATTTTGAATTAGTTTATTTACTTTTTTTTTTTAAATCTTTTTATATTTTTAAGTGTTTCTGTTAATGAATTTAAACTGTAATTGTTATTCAATTTCCTAAAAAAATGGTAGTTCGAAATTGCTTTTTTTCTATCGCATAAATGGATCCGATGCAAAATTAACAGTAAATTAACACAAGCTTGAAGTAATTTTGTAATTATTTTATTGATTTGAAAGGCACTCTTAGAATATTGATAGGCTTTTTACGTCGTTTTGGAGTGCATGTAGTTGTAGTACAATAAAAATAGTCTGTGTTATTCATTGTAAACGTGATAAACATAAAGTTCGCTGTTTTTTTTCCAGTAATTTGCTTTTTGTTATTTGTTAAATCAAGTTAATTAACATTATTTGATAAAGAATTCAAACACAAATAAAAAGTCTCGAATGCCATTTTGAAATCGGAATAATTAATATTTACTTGTTCATTTAGGCATTTGGTCTGCTTTTTACATTTGTCTTGTTTGTTTTTTTATTTGCTATCTATATAAAAACTTTTTGCTTCTTTAAACTTCACGAATAATTTTCTTTAGCACATTTTTTTTTTTAAATTAAACTGAACTAAAATGAGTTGCCAGTTGCTTTTGTATTTATGTATGTAAAAATAATGTTTCTGTTAAATAGAATTATTCTAAAATGTTAACATTTTGTAACATTATGTAATGAAATTATTTTTAAAAGGCCCATTTAATATTAACATTTTTCAATTAAATATGATCTCAAGATAAAAATGAATATTTCATTTGAGGCAAATTGAATAATTAAAAATAATTTTTTTAAATGGTGGTGATGATTGAACGCATTTAAGTAAATTAGTTACTCTTTTTCATATGTCAGCTTAATATCCAGAGCAAAAAATGATTTGTGAAGCAGAGAGGCTTTGAATTGTCAGTTGGCATTTTCCTGTGCACTTAAAATTCTTTAAAGAACAAATAAAACATCTTTCGAAATTAAAAGGCATTAATGATTAAATTAATTTATTTCGTTAAATAAATGCTCAAGTAAGATAATGCAAAGAGAATCTTTAAAGAAAAAAATATACTTCATATATTTTTTTTTTTTTTTTTACTAATGCAAAAATCAAAAATTGATTCTGTTTTTTTTAAATAGATTTTTTTTCCTTATAATTTTAAATAGATTTTTTTTCAATCTATTTAAAATGCTGAAAGTTATATAAATCTTGATGTTGTAAAATTAGAAATTTTTTATTCATTTTATAATTCTGATTAATAATAATTATAATTCCAATTATTGATTCAGTTTTTTTTTAAATAACTTTAAATAGTTTTTTCAATTTAATAGTAATGCTAAATGTTATATAAATCTTGATGTTATAAAAATAATAAATTTTTATTCCTTTTATAATACAGATTAATAATAATTATAATTCTGATTATTGATTCTGGGTTTTTTTTTGTATAATTTTAAATAGATTTTTTTTTTCAATCTAATTGAAATACTAAATATTATATAAAACTTGATGTAAAATTAGAAATTTTTTATTCTTTTTATAGATGTCAGAACATGTTTCTAAACAAAAAAATTCACAACAAATGATATTTTAGATGATGTCTGATGCAAATTTTTTTTTTTCTAATGCAGCTGGCAAACACAGACAGCTTGGTCTTGGATGCCTTAAGGCAAGCGCTGCACAGACGTTACTCATTTTGCATGACCCAGGGGGCGCGTGTAACTTGAAGATAAGCCACGGACGCGGAGTAACGATGCCCCCCGCAACGCTCTACGATCCTATTAGACCGGGACCTACGGTTTAAAGTGGATTCCGAACCACTACAAACATCCACGGCACCGCCGGGACTCGAACCCGAAACCTGTGGTAAGCGCCAGAGCGCCCATTTCAGGCCCTCAGATGCAAAATATCATTGATGTATTAAGTCTTAAGCAATAGTTTCTTGGAAGAGACTTAATAATGAAGCAACATGTTGAATGACAAGCAAAAGTATTTTATTGTGCCTTTTTCCAGTATTTATCCTTATTTAAAAACTTTAAAATAGTCTATACTTCTGCGTCCAAAAATAAGACCAATTTTTAATTTAAAATTCCCGGGAATGAAATTTCAATTTTTTTTTTTTTTAGGTTGCTGGCACTGTCCTTGACATCTTTGTGAAATTTCACGTCAAAATATTCATTAGTGTTTGTGTTACACTTGGCTTTGTGAGACGCTAAAACTGATTCCAGCGATTTTTGAAACGTCTGAATGAATTGAGCAAAGAACTTGCATTCAATTTTGTTTGCGGAAACGTATAGAATGTTGCAGAAGGCATTCGGTGAGTATTCCTATATCGGAAAGAAATGCTTAGAAGTGGTATAAACAGTTCAAAGAAGGCAGAGAAAGCGTTGAAGACGAAACGCCCTCTGGTCGACCATCCACCTCAATCTACGAAGCTCACGTCCAAAAATTAAAAGATTTGGTACTTGCAAACCATCGATTTACAATTAGAGACCTTGCTGATAATGTTGGAATTTCAAAAGGATCGGTCAATTCCATTTTTGGGCCTCAAACGCGTCAAATCTCGATTGGTACCAAAAACAATGAATGCGCCAGCTCACACTGTATTGATTCTTCTTGATGTTTTTTGCCAAAAATGAAAACCCATATCGTTCCACAACCACCGTATTCACACCGTGCGACTTCTGGCCCAAATACCACTCCGGCGACACCGTTTTCAGTCAATTGAAGAGATTCAACGTGATTCGCAGCGCGCTTTGAAAAAGCCATCCCTGCCGATGACTTTTTAACATGCGTTGAGGATTGAAAAAGTTGGCATAAATGCATTGTGTCCGGAGGGAATTACTTTGAAAGCGATGAAATAAATTTGGAAGAATAAATAAAGAATTTTTGGAAAAAAATAAATCTTACTTTTTGGGCACAGTAATACTATAAAAATTTGTCATATCTAAATAGTATCTATTCTCTGTAATTAACTTAAATATCAAAGATATATAATATTCCACTCAAAATAAATACTTCAAAAATACTATAATAGATTATTTAGATAAATTCCTATGAAATATGCATGATGGTTGAAATTCTACATATATTTCTAAAATTAAAATGACTTCCTTTTTTTTTTCCCACAAAAATAGTTATCTAAAATTAAATACGAACAAAAAACATTTCAATAATTTAAAACTCAATTAACTTTAACCCTAGTAAAACAGCAATCCAATTAATTTTCTAGCGTAGATTTAAAAGAATACAAATAAAATATGAAAATAATTTTACAAAGAGCGAAACATTTTTTTTTTTCAAATGAAATTAGAAAGTTCGAAATGTTAAATTGGATAGAAATTTAATTGAATACTTAAAACATGTAACTTATTTCTGTAAAAGTTATTTTATTTATCCATTAAATGTTTTACAAAAATAATTTTCGTTAAATCACCTTTATAATAAAATTTCAAATTTTTTTGCAAAATTTTTGCAAAAAATGTTGAAAAAAAACTGAAATAAGTAACTAAACTTATAACATTGTAAAATGATTCGTTCATAGGCCTGATGGTCGAGTGGCTAGCGCTCTGGCGCTTGAAAATTGCCAAGGGGTTTGTAGTGGTTCGGAATCCACTTTAAACCGTAGGTCCTGGTCCTAATATGAAAAATTGTTACTCCGTGTCCGTGGCTTATCTTCATAACGCCCCCTGGGTAATGCAAAGTGAGTAACATCTGTGCAGCTCTTGCCTTAAGACCTCCAAGACCAAGCTGTCTAAGTGTTTGCCAGCTGCATTAGAAAAAAAAAAAAATGATTCGTTCATTTTCGTTATAAATAAATTACTTGCATCAGTACTGATTACAAAATATGTTAGAATTAATAAAAAAGTTTCGTACTAAGCATTCAGAGTTTAAAATGGAATCAAAGAATACTTCGTTGTTCATTTATTTTTATAAATTGAAACATGAAGTCATTTATTCAGATAAGAAAAACATTTCTTTATTAAAATATTCTATTAAAAATTAAAAACCTACAAAAAGCTAAAATAATTCTGCTGAAAATTTCTGAGTAATTTTGTAGTAGACACCTTCTAATTAGCGTAAAATTTCAAATGCCATTATATTAAATATTTTTTTATTTCACTAATTTTCTCTAATATATAAATTACAATTATTAAATCTTTATTAAGTAAATGCTTACTATTGTATATTTTCGACTCATATGATTTTTTAATTTTGGTTGCTTACATATTTTTTTATCTTCAGAATTTTTTACTAATTTTTATACTATAAATTTTCTGTTATAATATGGATTTTTAAATTAATAACGTCTAGGAAATTCAGCAGAAATTATCAAAATATTATGAAAATTGCCAGAAAAGAAAAAAATATATACATGGTTTATGTTTCATAGAGTATTGAAAAAGTAAATTAAACAAAATTCTTACAATAATATAGCTGAATTACGTTATATGATTTGAAATAAAATTAATTGTTAATAAATATAAATCTATAATATTTTGAACATTGACAATATGATATAAAGTTATTAAAAAATTTCAGTTTCATAATAATCAATAATTTAAAGAAATGCAATTTGTTGTTTAGGCAATTTAGTTCTTATAATTTTGTGAACAATTCCATTATAATAAATAAGATGAATTTAACATCGATATATCAGCAGTCAACTGTAAATATTTTATCAACACAATTAAAAAAAAATTAATTTTTAATGGCCTAATAAGTTAAGTACACTTTTAAGAAAGTCCACTTATAAAATTATATGTTAAAAAATAATTTGAATAAAAAATGCACACTTACATCATATAAAACATACTTATACCAAATATGTACTAATACCAGTTAAAATTGTTGAAATGCAATAATTAATTACTTCTACAGAATTTGATTTCAAGGTTGTATTTACACAAAAATGTGTCAAATTAAGAAAGTTATATAAAATTGTGTCGAAAGCTTTAATTTATATATAATATTTGAAATTTAAAAATATATTTTTCTCTATTCCACTTGTCGGCAACAACTAGACCACGTCCATAAAACCGTGTGTTCTCATGGGAAGAGGAAAGGGGGATTATTATGATGAAGCACTAGTTTGCAGAAGTCTGATTTGGCTCCGTGTCGCTGAAGAAGTAGGGCAGTGTCTACAGGGAGGGCTGTTAGGAGGGAACTACCCGCATTTGTTTATCGTACGATAGAAAACCCAGGAAAACCCCCCACAAGATAGTCCGACTCACGAGGAGTAAGATGCTGAACATCCCAAACGCCACTCAGTCGATTCGTTTTTTGAAATAGTATCTACAATAAAGCCGCCACAGTATTGAACCACAGCCCTTATGTAATAACAGCGGCCCGTGTTGATACTGAGCCATGGGTCGGGCTATTTCTATTTTAATCGTTTATATTACCCTAAAAGAACCATGTTACTAAACATTATTTAAATCAGTCTTTTCATCAATTTAATATTTGCAATTCTTTTTAATTTGGTGGAGTTTTGAAACTGTGTGGTATTATTTCAAAATATTATCAAAATCAAAATTCACACCCTACAAGGGATTACATTTATATTGGAAATGTGCTGCCAGTATTTTTATGTCGTAGAAAATTTGTCGTAGAATTTTTAAGTATTATAAATTTCAAATTAATTAATATTTAAATATGTATGAGACAAACTTTTTCAAGACAATTAAATTTTAATAGAAAAGAATAATTATTCATTCCAGAAAAAAAGTTTAAAACTTCAGCGATTGCAATAACACCCGAACTACGAAATTGGAGTTCAAATGCATTTAAAGCTCCCAAAACAATACGAAGAGAATGAGAGAGAGGTGTTTGAAATTCGAACCGCATCCGAACAGAAAAGCATCAAAAAGAAAAGGATCATAAAAGGGCAAAAATGGTCGTCATAAAAAACTTGCCATGGATGCGGTTTGTTCTGGATGGACCATTTTTAGAGAGCCTCAAGGCTTCTTTGTCTTCCCAATCATCTGTGCAGGGGGAACGTTTCTTTGCTCAGGCATTTCGTTTACCTGCAAGTCGTGCATCTGTGACACGTCGTTGCTTTCGCGGGAGGATTCAGTGATGGATGGCCGCTCGGACGAAGGAACAGGTGGGTGGATGCACGCGAAACCGAGATCTGATCTCGCCACAAACACTTTTTAAACGAGAGGATGCATGTTTGAATCTCTTCCCGAACTATTCAACAGGGATGTTTTACTTTTTTTCCTTTTCAGAAAAATTGACCATTTTCTGAACTAAAATATTTGCTTTAGAATAAAATCAACCAGCATAGAAGTAACTAAAAAAAAAATGACATGTTTTTTAAGGTTTTCCATGAATTTAGAGTGAAATTCGTTTGTTTATTTAATACTACCTCTGCCCTCTTTATAATAATAGTAACGAAAGAAAATAAGCGTGAAAGGTGCATTTAATAAAAAACTGGATTAAACTGCAGGTTTTGCTCTTTTTTTCAGTCGCTCTACGGTCATCTTGTGCACACGCGGCTAAACTTACCGGGGCCTACAGTTTAAAGTAGATTCCAAACCACTCACAAACATCCATGCCACCTGGCTTCGAGCCTGAAGCCTGTGATACCAAAAAGAGAAATTAAAACTAAAGAAGAAAAAATAAAAATATCAGTCTTAATTTTTATTTTCAGTGTTCAGATAATCTTTACGCTCTGGAGTTCGGTGATACAGGTTTCGGGTTCGTATCCCGATGGTGCCGATTTTTAATCGTTCGGAACCTCGTTTTACCGTAGATCTCCGTCTAATATGACTGTAGAGTATTAGACTTAGGTCTGACAACCCTACCCAGTAAAAAATAAAATTAAATATTCATTCATTAAAAATTCTTGGATTTTATGAATGATGAATCATTAAAATTCTTTTCATTTGGTGAAGTTTTGAAACTGCTGGAATATTGCTTAAATATCTAATTGTTTGTTAGTGGTTCGGAATCCACTTTAAACGTAGGTCCCGGTCATTTTAGCCTTCGTGTACACAAGATGACCGCAAAGCGACAAACTAAAAACCACACTAAATATCTTATCAAAATCAAAATTCATACCCTACAAGGATTACATTTATATTCTAAATATGTTGCTAATGGTGTTTTATTGTCAGTGAAATTTATTTTTAAGTATTATAAATTAAAAAGTAATGAATATTTGCACATGCATAAAACAATATTCTTAAAGACAATTAAATTCTTATAGAAAAGAAGAAAAAAAAAGTTTAAAAAGTATTTTTTTTTTTTTCCAGAAAAAACGTTTAAAATTTTAGAGATTGCAAAACACCCGAAATACAAAATCGGAGTTCAAATGCATTTTAAAACTCACGAAAACACTCGAAGAGAATGAGAGAGAAGGTGTTTGAAATTCGAACCGCATCCAAACAGAAAAGCATCAAAAGAAAAGGATCATAAAGAGCAAAAACGGTCGTCATAAAAAAACTTGCTCTGGATGCGGTTTTTCTGGATGGACCGTTTTTATAGAGCCCCAAGACTTTGTCTTCCCAATCGTTTGTGCAGGGGAGCGTTTCTCTGCTCATGCATTTCGTTTACCTGCAAGTCGTGCATCTGTGACACGTCGCTGCTTTTGCGGGAGGATTCGATGATGGGTGGCCGCTCGGAGGACATGAACAGGTTGGCTGGATGCACGCGAAACCGAGATCTGATCTTGTCAGAAAACACTTTTAAACGAGAGGGTGCATGTTTGAATCTCCTCCCAAAATATTCAACAGGGATGCTTCATTTTTTTTTTTTCAGAAGACTTACCATTTTCGAACTAAAATATTTGCTTTAGAATAAAATCAACCAGCATAGTAATAACTAAAAAAAATTGACATGTTTTTGAAGTTTTCTATGAATTTAGAGTAAATTCGTATACTTATTTAATACTACTCCCCACCCATAATAATAATAGCAAACGAAAATAAACATAGAAGTAAACAATTATTATCAAAAAAATTAGATTAAGCTAAAAAGAAAAAAAATATCAATCTAATTTTTATACTGAGTGTTCAGATAAACTTTACGCTTTGACGCCGTATACCACAGGTTTCCGGATAGAGTCGCGGTGGTGCCATGGATGCTTTTAGTGGCTCGGAATCCACTATAAACAGTAAGTCCCCGTCTAATATGACTACTACTACACCATATCACATCACTGCGCCTAGAACTGAGTTGTCCCTATACAGTTTGGAAATTATGTGGGTGAGAAGTCTGATTGGGCTCTGTGACGATCTACAGTCATATGAGACCGGGACCTACGGCTTAAGGGGATTCTGAACCACTACAAGCATGCATGACACCGCCGGGATTCAAACACGAAACCTGTGGTATCGAGCCCCAGAGCGGATAGCGCGGATGTTAGCCACTCGGCCAACACACTCCTAAGTTCTAAAGTCGATTGAGAAAAATTCTTACACCGAAGTATGGTTACAGTTAAGTGGAATGTTAAAGAGCTCACGTGGTAAGTAATTTAAAAGTTCTTGATATGCTACACACCATTTTTGACAAATGTCTTATCAAAATCAAAATTCATACATACTATTCAAGGATTACATTTATATTTGAAATATGTTGCCAGTGTTTTTTATGTAGTGCAAAATTATTTATACTATTATTATATAATTATAGTTTTATAAATTTAAAGTTAATTAATATTTGTACGTGTATAAAACAAAATTTGTAAAGACAATTAAATTCTAATATTAAAAAAACGTTTAAAACTTCAGCAATTGCAATATTACCCGAAATACAAAATCGGAGTTAAACTCACAATAACTCACACAAACACCCGAAGAGAGCGAGAGTTGTTTGAAATTCCGAACCACATCCGAAGAGAAAAGCATTAAAAGAGAAGGATCCTAAAAAGGCAAAAACGGTCGTCATAAAAAAAACTTGCTGTGGACGCAATTTTTCTGGTCAGGATTTTGATTGCAGTAGTTATTACTTAATGTCTTATTATTACTTTTATTTCTTTTTTTGCCTTTTAAGGATCATAAAAAGGTGTCATAAAAAACTTGCCGTGGATGCAGTTTTTCTTGTCGGGCCATTTTCACAGAGACTCATGGCTTTGTCTTCCGAATCGTGTGTGCAGGGGGAACGTTTCTTCCCTCGTGCATTTCGTTTACCTGCAGGTTGTGCATCTGTGACACGTCGCTGCTTTCTCGTGAGGATTCAGTGATGGATGTTCCGCTCGGAGGACACGAGCTGGTGGGTGGATGCACGCCAAACCGAGATCTCATCTCGCTCAGAAACACTTTTAAATGATAAGGTGCATGTTTGAATCTCCTCCCCAAACATTCAACAGGGATGCTTCATGTTTTTTTTTTTTTTTTTTTTTTACTTTCAAAAAAAAAAAAAAAAAAAAAACTTACAATTTTGAAGTAAATATTTGCTTTGGAATAAAATCAACCAACATTGAAATAACTAAAAAATAACCGGCATTTTTTTGAAATTTTCCATGAATTTAGAGTAAAATTTGAATGTTTATTTAATACTACTTCGGTCTCATAATATTAACAGTAAAAGAAAATAAACATAGAAGGAAACATTTATTATTAAAATACTGTATTAAACTAAACAAGAAATTAAAAATATCACTCCCTAATTTTCATTTTGGATGTTCAGATTACGCTCTGGTGCTCGGTGTCATAGGTTTCGGTTTCGAGTCACGGTGGTGCCATGAATGTTTGCATTGGATCGAAATCCACTTTAAACCGTAGGTCTCAGTATAATATGGCTACTACTACTACTACACACCACACCACACCACCAACATCATGTCACTGTGTCTAGAGCAGAGTTTCCGCTTTACAGTTTGGGAATAATGTGGATAAGAGAAGTCTGACTGGGCTCAGTGACACTCTACGGTCATAAAAGACCGGGACCTACGGCAAAGTAGATTCGAACCACTAAAAACATCCATGGCACAGCCTGTATTCGAACCCGAAACTTGTGGTACCGAGCACCGGAGCGCTAGTTACTCGGCCATCAGATCCATTAATTGCAGCAGAATCAAATTGCAAGAATAAACATAGAAGGCTACATTTATTATCAAAAAATTTGATTAAACTAAACAAGAAATTTAAAACATCACTCCTAATTTTTATACTGAGTGTTCAGAAAATCCTTAAAGTTCATAAAATTCCGTCATAGGTAATGAAATAAAGAATTTCGGATTTTAAAGCATTTATATAAGTTTAATATTCATCTGTTGTCAAATTCTATTATCTCTAGTATTTTAAAAGCGTTTGGATAAGTTGAGATAAAAGCAGCATCAGCTAGTATACACCTAGTTAAGTCAAGTCAAATCAAGTTCATAAACTCTACGTCAGGAAGCACTCTTCTCAAACAAAATTCTACGCCATCTTTCTTATTCTTTTCTGCAGGAAATGGTTTGATGGTGCTTGAAATTCGTTACATGAATTTTCCTTTTTCAAAATTCGGAAATAATGTGGTTTTGGGAACTTCAATGGCGTGAACTGTCGATCACACGTTTTTTTTTTTCTTTTTCAAAGAATCAACATTAACATCAGATTCACCTTGACAATTATTTCCAATTTTCTGATTCCTTGGTAGGGTCATTCTGTTGCGCTTAAATTGCTCTGTAGCTAACGCAATTGCACCTTTCTGCAACTTTTCGTTTTTGTTTCGGATGCACCAAGAACTGGGCAATCGTAATCGATCTTCACACTTGAAAACTGTCTTTTTTTTTTTTCATCTTACTTTTACAATGAGTTGATATTAAACTGAAGCAAAATAATTGATTTCTATCAGCGGATGAAATTAGAAAAATAAGTATAATTCGACTTATTTTTAGTACTTTTTAAGTATTTACTTATTACTATTTTTATGCGACATCGGTATTATATTTTATTAAGTTCAAAATTTTATCTGTAAATACATTTTTTTCTTTTTTGTTGTTCTAAGAGATAACTTTTATAATCAGTTTTTCGATTGGTAATTTTCGTTTTATTTCATTTTTTATGAGTGATATATGTTTTGTCATCCATTGCAAATCAAATATTAAATGACTAAAATGTAATTCATTTTGAACATAAATTATTCATTCCTGAAGACATTAAACAAGCCGCCTTAATCATTTAAATTAAATCTACAATTATTATAAATGAACTGCAAATTTCTTTTGAACGCTGATAAAAATTTGACTCAAAAGCATCTATTCTTTTATTTAATTTATAATTTATAGTGAAAACTAATGGGGAGTAAGGAGTCGAGAGCACAAAGTTGGGAATTCTTTAAAAATATATAATTCTCGACGCTTTTAAAAAAATAAATTTTTCAATGTTCGGGAACTTTTCAGCCGGAAGATTAATTTTTATGAAAACCGTTCTGGTCCATCAAGATTGAATAAGAAATGGACATCTTGGGGGAAAGTAGAAGATTTACTTTGATCTGCCAAAATTAGACGTAACAAATTAAAATGTACAATTCTCTTTTGTGAATCTATAATACTTTGACACCTATTTATTTAGAACTGTTATTTCTATATATTTTTTGTAAGTAAATTTAGAGTACAAAAATATCTTTTAAATCAGTAAAAATACACTCATCATCATCAGTGGTGCAACAGCCCCATGGTGGTCAAAAATATCTTGCCTGCTGGCAGATTTCTAGACAGGAGATGTTTCTTTTTACGGGGTAAGGTTTCCAGCGCTACGTCTAAAGCTCTACAGTCATATTAGGCAGGGACTTCTGGTTTAAAGTGGATTCCGAACCACTACAAACATCCATGGCACCCCAAGGCTCAAACCCGAAACCTGTGACACTGAAAGATGTGTTACCTGTGGCGCCAGAGCGCTAGTCACCCGGCCATTACACTCGACTCTACAATTAATTATAACACATAATGTTAATACGTAAAGGACCAGAGTTCGGAGTTGCTATAAAAAGTCGTCTCAGGAATAGGTAATTTTTGGACGACTTATATTTTATGAAAATACAACATCAATATATTCACGTTGCTCTAGAAAAAGTCAAACTAGAAGGTAAATCTTTTCATGTGCACTTTCAAACATATAAATAAAAAATGCAAACGAGAAAAATAGAAAACTCCCCTTTAAATGATGATGATTGGGATATTTCATCACAATTACGGGCATACTTACTTTTAGTTTCGTTTCATAAGTGCCAAAAACTCGTGTGAAAAAATTGTGGCATATATTTTTAACACACACTAATAAATTGTATTAGCGCTCTGCCTCATGGTGCCACAGATTTCCCGTTCGAGAACCATGGATATTTGTAGTGTTACGGTATCCACTTTAAACCGTAGGTCCCGGTCTAATAGGACTGTAGAGCGGTTGAGCATAGGGATAACACCCCACCCCGTAACAAGAAAACATCTCCTGTCTTGAAATCTGCCAGTAGATAGATAGCCTTGGACCACTATGGGACTGTTCCAAATGAAAAGGAGAAATAATTTGCATTATCACAAAATCACAAATAAAGTTTGAAAAAAAGGCTTCCTAAGAGTATAGAAACCCGGTGGTTTTAGATGAGACAGATCTTCTATCCATACAAAATTATCCATTTCAACGCAAAAAAATTTTTTTTTTTACTCTTTTAAAAATTAATAACAGTTAAATGAATTGATGGTAATCAAACATTTTATATTTTATTATTTTTAATTAATTTGTAAATTTATTTGCATAAGTAATTCCTTATTTCAGATTAAAGATTTTCAGCAATATATTTTTAATACGAATACACAAAAAAATAATAGTCTAATCTTTAGACTATCTCTTCAAAAGAGGAAAAAATATGCATTGGCATTACAAAACACCAAGGAATATATATTTTCTTTACTTGTATTTTCCTTCCGATTTACTACGAGAAAAACTCACACATTTTTGTACTAGACTCAAAACAAAAAAAAAAATTCTTTAGAATAGTGTACTTTAAAAGAAGAAGTCTTTTGTTCTTCGTGTAAACTAAAGAAGAAAAAAATTTCATTCTCTTTTACCATGAAACCAGAAATCACATCAGAAGACTGTGGTGCTTAGGGGACTGATGCAGTTAAGCCGCTGGGGAAGGAAACTGTTCCCTCGGGGAGGACATTGTTTATCCCTGTTTCACCAAAGAATAGTTTGCTGTCCTTTAATCCATTCCACGGTGAACGTTTGCGAGACATATCTCACTTTGCGAAAGCCCCAAGGCTTCAATTTTCTCCTCAAAGCATTTGGGGAAAAAAAGAGAAAATCTAAAATTCTTACTATAACGTTGCTAATATTTTAAGCACAGAGAAAAAAAAAAAAAATTGCAAAATTTTAAAATAATTTAGGTTCGATATCTTATACACAATACATAATGACCCCAATACTTAATGACCCCAGACAATACTTAATGTATTAAACGTTATACAATATAAAATGTTATACACAATATATTAAAACCGCAGACAATACATAATGACCACAGACAATTCATTAAAATCATCTATCCGTTATGCATATGATCATCATCATTTTTGCGCAACAGCCCCATGGTCTGCCTACTGCAGATTCTGAAACATGAGATGTTTTTCTTTTACGGGGTAGGGTTGTCAGCCCTAAGCCCCCATAGTCATATTAGACCGAGACCTAGGGTTTAAAGGGATTCCGAACCACTACAAATAGCCATGGCACAGCCCGAACTCGAACCCTGGGGCACCGAGCGCCAGAGGCTAGTCACTCTGCCAACCTATGCATATGAAGTTGATAGAAAAACCAATCAAATAATAGAAATAATACTGAACTTGTAAAAAAAAAAAAGACTTGGAGCTGTTTCTCATCAAGCAGTAGTTCTTGTTACTGGAACATAAAGATAAGATGTTGTCAGACATGGCCGAAAAGATTGCGTCAAATGCATATCGGAAATAACAAATACTGTTAGTTAACTATTATGCATCGTAATAAACAACATCATATAAATAAAGTTTCAAGCAAGTGAAGTATTCCTCCGAAGGCAAGACGATGTACAGCCAAAAAACATCGATGGTTTCTTTGTTGACTCCATGTAGATAGACACTTCATTGGCTACCGTTATCAATTAATTTTGTTGTTGTTTCTTATCCCACTTGCTGGCCAAGCCCACGAGCCATACGTGCTCATGATTGAAGGGGAAGGAAGCAGCTTCTGTTGTGATGGAGCACCCCATAGGTAGAAGTCTGACTTTGGCTCCGCGACGCTCTTACAGTCATAGGAGACCGGGACCTACGGCTTAAAGTGGATTCCGAACCCCTACAAACATCCATGGCACCGCCTGGATTCGAACCCGAAACCTGTGGCACCGAGCGCCAGAGCGCTAGACACTCGGTCATTCAGGTCCCAAATTTGTGTATGCCAACGGCACGCAGTGTTCCCAGGTGGTCACCCTCAATTAATTTTAAAGTAATGATGGAATAAATGTGTCAGAACACAAAATAAATATATTTTCCGCTCTGTCAAGTAATATTTATTCATTGAATGATTCATCGAAATTTAGGCAATTTTTTTTTTTTAAATTGCTTTAAATTTAATAATACTTGTACATGAAGTTATATTTAAGAATTATCGAATGCTTTAAAAGCAGGTTATTCACTTATAAAATGTAATTCATTTAATTTAATTGATTAATTTACATTAATTTTCTCAGTTCAAAGCAATTCAATATTGAAATGGTTTTGATTCATATTAAACTATGTTCAACCAAATCAACTTGAACTTATCTGCTAATATTTCGAATATGTTGGGTTGGCAAAAGTAATTGCGATTTCCACCATTTAAGTAGATGGTAAAAACCGAACGTACTTTCTTTCCAACTCCAATATAAGAAGCTTGATTATTAAGAAACAAACATAAGTAGTGAAACAAGATCATTTTGGCCATGCTCAATGTTGAATTTAAATAAATTACTCTTTTATTTGCAAAAATCTGCATGCTTTTTTGAAATTGATGAATGCAAAATTTTAAATTTTAATTCAATGTGTATCACGATTTCTCATTTACCATCAGAACAAATAAGTAAACGAAAGCAATTTGTGGTATCTAAAATTGAAATATAATTATTTATCTGTTTTTTTTTTTAATCTGAATGTTTTTATTAGAATTACTAAAGGATGGTGTAAAAAGGAAGATTATTTTGACTGTAATGAACTTGGCGTGCATAGATACAATTCATATAAGCAAGCTGGTAGCAATACGTAA
>BPLR01001201.1:0-42351 GCA_021605095.1 Caerostris extrusa | reverse complement strand
GAAAGGTCTTGGAGGCTCCAGTCTTCTGAGTTTTTCAACCTATTCCAGGGTAATAGGAAGAACTACGATGATTGGTCAGCACAGGGTGACACAGGATGGATTTACGATGAAGTCTTTCCATACTTTCAAACTCGAAGACAATAGGGACATAGAATATTTGAAGATGGTAAAGTCGAAATTTTTAAAAATCCTTTAAAAGTAGTTTTATTTTTATTTATTTCATTTTTCTTATATTCAAGTGAATTAGTCTTATCTAGTTCCCCACTAAAAGCAAATTTTCTGTAGTTAATTCTGACACTGAAGTTAAATGCAAATTTTACTGCGCAGACCATGATATTAATTTGGTATGGGATTTATGATGTTCTTAGAATAAAAAGTAAAATATTTTGTAAGAACTTTAATTAGCCTCACAGCTCACCCGAAAAAGGATAAGAAAAGAAGATTGACAATACATTTCTTACAAAATGAGGAAAATAAAGACATATAGATGAAATTTTCCTTAATAACTTAAAGTTATACTTGAAGCTATTTAATTTACATACAAAAATCAAACGATTATAAAATTTTTGGGTATTAAGGTTTATAAAATTACACAAGACTAAAATACTATTATCTTCGTTATGATAAATCGTTTGAAGGCAGAAATTGAAAATTAGAAAAAACCATATCATTTTGTGAAATAACAAAGAGGTACATTGAATAAAACCAATCATTATATTCTAGGAATGCAGTCTCTTTTTAATACCTTTCGATCTGTACTATTGAAAACACTTTAATGTAACCAGAACTGTAGGGATTGTGTGTTTTGGTGATTATTTTCTGGTTTTTGAACCACTCATAAAATGCTTTTCTTAAAGAGATAAAACTGCTAAATAAAAATTCAATTGTAAATTTGTCAAAAGAATAGCCGGAAGACTATACTATAAGATAGTATAAAATTAGTTTAATTTTCTCATTTGAAACAACATTGGACTGTTAAAACAATAAAATTAGAGTGTTAACTTATGATACTTGAAATTTATAAATTATATACAGCTTTTTAAATTTGTACCAGTTAAATTTCTTTTTAATTTTTCACCATTTATATTTTTATATTTTTAGGTTACCATGTCGTTGGAGGTCCTGTAACAGTTGAAAAACCCAGATACAAGTCAGAGGTCAAAGATTCCATTTTGAGGCAGCTCGACAGTTTGGCTACCAAGTTATTGATCCTAATGGAGCTTGTCAAACAGGCAAGTAGTTTTTGATTAGGATCGTGTGAAAATTTTTTGTAAATATTATTTCCTTGCTCGTTGCAGCAGTATTTGATTCCCGGATAACTCTGAAAGTTTCAACAGCATCTCTATTATTCTTTTTATAAACTTTAAACATTTTTTATCTATACAAAACTATGAAGTATAATAAATTTCTACTCATGAAATCACAGTAAACCAGCAAAATAAAAAAAAATAAAAAATATAAAATAATAATAATAATAATAATAAAAATTGAAACTTAGTGTATTTAATTAACATATGAAAAAGAGAAAAAAAGATTTGAATGTAATAATTTGTAATTCCACTTTTTTCTTTTTAAACCTTGTGGTAAGGAAAAGTGAAATCGCCACAATTTGTTTGCTTTTGTTGTGTTATGCTGCTATAATCAGATATATAAAATTCTATGGTAGTAAATACAAGGAATTTAGATACTAATGTGTTTAAAGATACTAATGTCTTAACCAGTTTTTGTGAAACTCATAATGTTTGTATTTCATTATAGCAGATTAAAAAATTCTCAAAATATATCAAAATGAAGTCCTAAATAACTTTTATTATGAAAAACGAACAATTAATTTTTGCATTTTCCTTTTAATAAATTACTTTTATGACCATTAAAATTAAAAATTTAATATTTTTATCAAAATATTGGCGAGAATTTCTTAGTATTGGAAAAAGTTTAATAAAAATATACTAGAATAATAAATAACAATTCTGATTCTAATAATTTTATTGCTATTCTTTACTAATTGTTGTTTTCCTTTTAAATATTTTTAGGTTTTTTATGATTTACAGGTATATAAGAGATGGACAACGATGCAATTCAGCAAAAGCTTATTTGGTGCCAGCAGAGAATCGCACAAATCTTGATATTGTGTCTTATGCTTATGTCACGAAGGTAAAATATAAAAACACAAATTTAAACTTTAATTCAGTTCTTTAGCTGAAATCTAAGGTTTAAGGTTAATGCGAATGTTAGAATGTAAGATTCGTAACGTGTAAAATCACTGCGCAGACTTTTCGAAACTTGCATGTACACAAACGGGTCGTTGGGTTCGATCCAGATGATACAAATTCATGGTGCACCACACCTTCGTTGTCAAAAAACGAATGAACATCACTTTTGCTTTGATTTGACATATCTCCGGGTCGTAGAGCACACCTAGGTCTCTTCACCAGTAACGATTGCCCCTAGAAACGTCGAGTTCTCTGTGGGTTTTTTTCAAAATATTCCGCAGTAATCACATTGTATGTCACAAATTCGTGTAGTAAAACAATATATTAATTATATTCAGATAATAAAGAGTTGCAAAGATATTGCGAGAACTTTTGACTGCCCCTCGTATAGCAGTATTCCAAGAAAAAGTCCCCTCTGATTCAAAGACCGTATAGGGAATCAGAGGAATAGTAAGAAATTACAGGCAAGAAAACATGATTGCATGATTGCAGACAAGAAAAATTAGAAATAATAGATCAATTATGGTGAAAATAATGACCATCAGAATAAACTGTCAAATTTCGAAGGTCGAAAGAAATTATTGAAACATTGAACAGCAAAAAAGTATTAAAATGAACATTTGAACATATTGTTACACCTGTAATTATATTGATATTTATACAACGGCGTAACTTTGTAGCTAAATTTTTATCATCCTGCTAATATAAAATATAAAAGACTTCTTCAAATGAATTATTTATTTCCCCTTTTTATGGAAGCATTGGAAGCGTATGTCACAAAAAATAGTAAGGACTTACAAGTTAATAGAATGTATACAAATTCATATTTCATTTCCAAATTTATATTCCTTTTCAATTCCTTCTATTAGCTCACATTTCCTATATACACAGTCCAGTCACATTAATGTGACCACCTGTCAAAAAGCCAGAATAACCACCTTTGGCAGAGCGGACCCTCTGCAAGACGTGCAGGAAGAGAGTCAATTATGTTTCTGAAGGTGTTCATTGGGATATGGAGCCATGCCGACTCCAGTGACCCATATTCATATAATTATCCAGTGAAAGTAGGTGGTGATCACATTAATGTGACTGGACTGTGTATATCTTGTTCAAATTTTCAATCGTTAATAAAATACATTTTATTCCTCCACTCAAGTTCAAATACATTTTTTTAACTTGTAGTGGATGATAATTGATGTTAATACAGTCTTTTTCAAATATTAATTGAGTAATTAAGTTTAATGAATTCATTTTATTTTTTTTAGATTTAAGTTGCATATATCTACCAATAGATGGCGCCAGATAAACTTAAAAAAATGAATGAAAATTATTTATAAGGACTTTCTGCAATATAGTGAAAAAAAGTAGGAATTGACTTAAATTTTTTTTTTATATATTACTTCTTTTATGTTTAAGCAAGGTGAAATTGGTTCATATGAACTTGGATAATCGGGACTCTATTGTAAATCAATTGAAGAAATGGCGCATACAGCACCATCTGTATTTTTTACTTTTAGTAAAAATTTTTGTAATGGTAAGGTTAAGAATTATATGAGACGAGAAAAATTCACTGGCCAATTCAATGTGACATTATACCAATAATTGAAAACGAAATATCTTGTTAGTTTCTTCTATCCTTCATACTACAGTCCATTAAATCGACAAGAAAGGATTTAGTAATATATTTCTTTATATTTATTATACCATGGTTGTGTTTAATCTCTGTTATAAATTTATTTCTCAAAGCTTTGAGCATATCCCATTATTTCAGATCTTAATGCAGAACAAGCAAGCCACTGGTGTTCAATTTCATTATAAAGGAATCAATTACAAGGTTAAAGCTAGGCGAGAAGTCATCATGTCAGCAGGAGTAATTAAAACACCCCAAATCTTGATGCTTTCAGGAATTGGCCCCAGAGAACATTTACAGAAATTCAACGTAAGTAACTAAATTCATTGTGATAATGTTATTAAAATTAATCAGAATTACTTTGAGTATCAAAAATTTAAGATAAATAAAATAATTTTTTTTTTTTTCCTATTTTCTTCTAAAGAGTTGTTTTTCTGTAAAAATCGTGTCAAAGCTTATTTGTATTTATAAATTTTTTTAATTTGAAGCTTAAAATGACCATCTCATGTTTTTCTAAGTATTATCCGGAGGCTTAAAAGGGAATTTTATAAATAACGTTTTACAGAAAATTTAATACACCCAGAAATACATAAGATGAAGCATTCAAAAATATTAGCACACACACACAAAAAAAAAAAATTAAGAATATTTTTTAAATAAATACAGACATAACAAAATCTTAAAGATGATCAAGGAAAATGAAATTGAATGGATGGATCAATGAAATAATGAATGGATGGATCATTTTAATAATGAATGGATAATCGTTTTAATCTCGTTTTAACAAGACCCTTTTTGCAGAAAAGCTTTTTTTTTTAAAAAAATGAGTATAATTCAGAGTCAATATCCAGAATGATGCTCACCTTATCCACAACTACAGAGACTGTTGAACTCAAGCGAGAATCGGTGAAAATAATATTTAAAGTTTCCCCGTCCAATTAAAAAACAGTTTTAAGAAAACAATTTGCAGGGAAGTGTGCGTCTTTAATCATATGCAAAATAGTTGGAAAAGTCCATTAACCCAAAAATATTTAAATGATGGGAGGTATTGTATTGTATTTGTAATTAGAAAAGTGTTCTTGTTTAGTTGCAAATCATTAATATTTTAACTGTTTCTGATCATGGCCATGTTAAGAATTTTTAAGATTTTATAAACTGCTTCTA
The DNA here is from genome assembly GCA_021605095.1 of Caerostris extrusa. Classification (NCBI taxonomy): domain Eukaryota; kingdom Metazoa; phylum Arthropoda; class Arachnida; order Araneae; family Araneidae; genus Caerostris; species Caerostris extrusa. The sequence goes on along the minus strand of BPLR01001201.1, from coordinate 37,344 downwards.
ATACAATAACCATTAAAAGAATCCACCATACATGTGAACTATATAGCCGACCTCACGTGGAGAAAAAAGAAATGTTTAGCATATCATGAATTCGCACGAGAAAATCCACCATGCATGAAAAAGAAAAATGTTTAAATTTCACTTGATATTCAGCACTCTCTTGATATTCCTAGTTTCCGCGCATTCGTCGAGAAACTTGCAAAAAACTTTTATGACTCCGTTTCCCGATCCACTAACCCTGTTCTAAATGATTTTAAAAATATACGACTATGACGTCACTCTGCCCAAAATCGCAAAAGACCTCATACTCTTTATTAACAAATAATTCCTCCTTTCTGATTTTTCGATTTCGCTGAACCTCGCACGAGATTTGTTATTGGAAATTCCTTTTAATTTTTAATATTTTTGCTTATGGGATGATTTTTTTTATTTTTGTACCGACTTTCTGTCTTAATTGTAATGTTTTTGTTCTCTGATGAGAAATTATTATTCTTCTCTGATTTATTTAATTTTTCTTACAATTGGCAAAGGGCTCGACCACCAGTCACTGTTCACCATTCGCCAAAGGTAAATCAAGTCACCAACAATAATATAAATTTCACTCGAGATGTGTGGCAACCGTAGAATGTTCCATCGTTTTAAAAATTACAAATTAGTTAGTTGTAGTTTAAGGTTCGCGTTGAAGTGATTGCTTTGTTAATTAGTAGTCTGCTTTGCGTTGCAGAAAATAAATGATATGTTTCTGTCAATGTCTCCTCTCATTTCTAACATTTTAATAATCATATTCATCTTTGTTAGCCAAAATTCTACTTCCGCGAAAGTTTCAAAGTTTCAGTTTACGCAGAATTTAACCAACGCCATTATACTATTTCAACGGTGAATACACCCATATCCGACTATAATCTGTATATACCCATTCGCGTTTAATTAAAATCATACACTAAAAGTGCTTTGGTACTTTCCATCTTATAGTATGCTAGTTTTTATGAATATTAGGTCTAACACATAATTTGGGAATATAATTCTAAAAAGACTTTTTAGATTTTTTTTTTGCTGTAGAGAACATATTTTCTCATCAAAATAATTTGTTTGAGAAAGTAATAAAAATTTCTTTGACAAGATTTCTTTCATTTTTAAGTTTTAATGGGTCATACACATTTCAGCTGTTATTTGCATATTATTTATAAAACAGAAGAATGAATGAAGCAAAAGGGTATGTTAATTTTTTTTAAAATCCATTTTTTGTTGTACATCCATGAAAAGTTACTTTGATTTTATATTAGAATATATTGTTATAAAACATATAAAGAATAGTAATAAATACTTATTTACAAATTTAATGTAATTGAAGGACAATTATTGTGCAAGTTAAATTATTTCCCTTTTCAGTATCAGGTCTACAAATTTCTTTATTTACTTATTATTTAATTTGATTTTTTAGATTCCAGTTGTAGCAGATTTGCCGGTGGGAAACAATTTCCAAAGAACACATAGTTAGTTTCTTAGTTTATCAGTTAGATCCTAGAAATTCCCTACTGTTGAACAGAAATTGACAAATCTAAGAACATTGAACAATATCTGCAAGATAAAGGACAGGTGAATATATTTTTTTATTGTAATGTGTTTTTCTGTGTGATATTCATTGCCGACATCATAGGGTGTTATTTCCAAATGATTGTAGCGAATGCCTAATGCTAACGCTAAATGCCCTTTCATTTATGTAGTTCGCCATTGGAACGACAAATATGTATCATATTCAGCATCATCAAAAATACCAGTTAAACTGAAGGTGCCGGTTTAATTCACCCGAAGTGTGCACAAAATGACCGTAGAGCGACAAACCAAACCAAATCTCCAAAAGCATCGCAGATAAGCGGGCATATTACACTTTACTCACATTGTACCATCGAAAGTTGGAAGCTCCCTATGATTTACGGAATTATTTCCCAGCTTATAAATTTATTACGCTTATTCCTAGAATTGAGCTGAAATTTTCGATTTGTCTTCGCCTCTTCAATTCGAAAACTATCAATATATGCTTTGATCCAGGCTTTATTTTATAGTTTTATTTTTAAAAATTTTATGAAATATTTTTAAGAAATGTTATATTTTCATAAGAATTTTTAGAAGTATTTATATGAAAAAAACATACTTCCTTAATTTAAACCTTTATAATATATTAAAGCCAAAATGTAAATATATCAGTTAGAGTTTCGATGATATTTTGATCTTTAGAAGTATATATATATATATATATAAAAGAGTTTTCAGAGGAAAAACTCCTATTTTTACTATTGCAGAAACCCTATTGCTGGAATAATATGAACTCTGATTACGTTTTCGGCTTGTCCACTTGTGCAACGAGAAAATTTTTGTTAAGAGAAGTCTTTTTGTTTGAGAGCTCTTGCGGTGCCATGGATGTTTGTAGTGGTTCGGAATACATCTTAATCCATAGGTCCCGGCCTAATATAACAGTAGAACGTTGGACGTATTGCTGACAACCCTACCCGTAAAAAGATATCACCTATTGTTTCGAAATTTGTCAGTAGGCAGACGGCCTTGGCCCGCCATGGGACTGTTGCGCCTCTGATGATGATGATAATGATGCATGGTTTAAAATTACGAATTTAGCAGTCAGTGAAACCAAAAAGATTTATTCTAGGCTGTTTCCTGTTTTTTTCACACATAAAATTTTTTCAATTATCCTTATAAAGATCTCTAGTAAGACGATCTCCCAACAATTCTTCATTTCGTTCCTAATCCTTGATAACATTGAAATTACTGAATCTTATCAGCGGCAGATGATTTCAATGCTAATTTCCAGCATTAAAAATGTAAATTATAATTAACGTTTTCAAATTTAACAAAAAAAATTATTTCTTAGTATAATTTATTACTATTTTTTTTTTTTTTTTGCACATGCTCTTGCAATAATAATTTTTATAAACTAGATGTAAAAATTTGGAATTTATATTTCAGGCCCACTAGCTTCCGGTCAATTTGTGTCTGCTGTAGCGTTTTTGGATAATGATGATGAATATGATACTCCCAAAGTTGATTTTCCCAATTATGAGATGTATTTTCTGAACTTCCAAAGAAAATACAGGAGACGACACTTGGTATTATACCCGAAGTAAGAAAAAAAATAAGAATATGAAATTTGCTGGATGAATTTCAACACATCCTGCTTAAACACATTTATTAAATAATAGAGAATAATTTTTTTAGTATACATTTTAATAGTATACTAATAATTTACAAACCTGTTACAAAGAAATTGAAATTATTACTTCTTTTGAAGATCTGCATTAGATAATGATTCTTTTTCAGCGTTTATATCATTTTTATCCAACAGATGATCCTCACTGCATCTTATGTAGATCATCATCTTCTGGCAGATCAGCTACGGAACTTTTGTTTATTCCCAAGGGTCTTAAACGAATAATGACAAGTGATGTCTGAAAGCATTTTCATAAATTTCATGCTTTGAGATATGCGTAGAAAATGTAATGTTACATTTATGGTGGTATAAGCTCTGATATAATAGACATTGCTATTTCGCAAAGTTTTAAAGTAATCAGCCATTATAGAGCAAACGTCTCCTCTTCTCTCAGATATCAATATTGAAATCCCTAGTCAATAGTATCATGCAGTATGAGTTTTATTGTCCAAGCTGTCAATGGCATCATAAATACTATCATTGCTGGATTCTGGATTTGCATACAAAATGGTAACACCAACTTTTGTTTCAAAATGTGCAACAAGTGAACACTCAATTCAAAATTTAGGAATAATTCTCTTTCTTCTACTATGGGCGCAAGATAATTCTAAATGTAAATGGACATAACACTCAGATTTCTTCGTGAAAGATAGTTGACCAAATGTTATTATTGACTATTATAGATTTTTTCTATAGATTTTTGCCTATAGATTTTTCCTATTATAGATAACCGATAATGCTGATATCACATGTCAGAGTTCGGAAGGTATATAACATAAAGCATATTGCACATAATTTTTCTGAAAACTCATTGCAGAATATACAAATTTAATATATATATATAATATATAATTCTATTGTATCTGTTTTTAAAGGAATCTTTAAATTTTAGATCTTTCAAAAAGTATTTGGCTCTCAGGAAGACATACCTATCCTTATGTGTGCAGTTCATCCTCTGCAACCAAAAAGCCGTGGAACTATTCGATTGAAATCGAATAATCCGTACGATCATCCTTTGATCGATCCAAATTACCTTGAAGATCCTAGAGATGTTAAAGACATGGTAACAGGTATGAAATAAAATTATAATATTAAATAAATGTTAACAATTTGGGAATTTATCTATGATATTTATGCGAATGTAAAGAACATTGAAAAAAAATGCTATTGTAGATAACTGATGAAAATTATTAAAATAATAAAGGAATCATTGTGCCTGCAATAGTGAGAAAGTATGTAAAGGAATCTTCCTGAAAAATCAATCCATGCTTCTTAAATGAAAACATTATTGCACTGATGTTTACATTTATTCTTTCTGATTTTTGACTGGTACATAAATGTAAAGTTAGCTAAATTAGTTATATGGTGGTATAAGCTTGTGATTTTATATAGCTACGATTTTAGTGTATATTCTTTAAATATTTCTTGCTCTCAAATAATACGTATTATAAACACTTGAAATTTTATTATGAATAATCCAATAAATTTCGTTAATTATTCAATGCTCTGGCTTATTAATGAATTATCAATGAAATTGAATGAAACACTTTGGTTTACAAGATCTAGATTATAATACAAAACATTCAGTTTGAATATCAAAATATTTGTTTACTCTTTCATAAACAACTTAATCAACAAACATCAATTTTAAAACTGGTAATATTGATGCAAGTAAAATACTTCCAATAATAGAATTTGGAAGAAACTTTGTAAACATTATCAATAATGCTGATAATAAAATTAGCGATTTCAAATGATTTCCATAATTCTAATTTTTCATCCTAAACTTTTTTCAAAAACAAACAAAATATCTTAAAGATTATGGTAATTACATTAAATTATTATACAATTTTTTCGAAATTCAAGTTTTTTTTTTCATTAGGTTTGAAAGTTTGCCAAAAATTTGCCAAAAGTAAACCAATGCAGAAAGTTGGATTAAAACCTTTCAATACAACATTACCCGATTGTGAATCCTATTTGGGAGATGAAGATCTTTACATTGAATGCTTGGCCAGATCAATAGTTATTTCTATTTCTCAAGCAGTAGGAACTAACAAGATGGGAAATCCAGCAGATTCCACCACAGTAGTGGATTCTCAGTTGAGGTATGAACTTTTTGTTACTTTAACTCTTACTATTTGTTACTATAATATTTTTTGACATATAACATTAAAGTAAATAGTTCATAGCTAGGAATGAAAACTATCACAAAAGCTCACTCTGCGTTTTGATTAAATGACAGTATCTTCCCAAGGAGTAAATCCTGAACTAGGAGAAGCTAAACTGTTTTTTAGTTCACTTTCCTATCTTTTTCCTCGTCTTGTTTTTTAATTACAAATGTTCATACTTCTACACTCAAGTGCGAAAACACTATGACCACCTGTCAATAACGAGTTGGCCCACCTTTTGCGCGCAACACAGCTTCAACCCGCCTTGGCATGGATGCCCCAAGTCCTTGGTAGATGGCCGGAGACAGATTGTACCAGATGTTTAAGCAACGGTCACGCAAATCCGAGATATTGCGAATTGGTGGTCTTTTTGAACTCTGAGCTGCCGTCCCAGGACATCCCAAATGTGTTCTATCGGATTGTGATCCGGTGAGTTAGGCGGCCAGGACATTAACTGGAATTCAGTATCATGTTCCTGAAACCACTCTAACACAATTTTAGCCTTGTGACAAGGGGCGTTGTCCTGTTGGAACATTCCATTTCCAGCTGAAAAAACAGAGGCCATGTAAGGGTGCAACTGGTCCGCAATGATATGTTCAGATACCCTGTAGCATTCATGGTCTGCTCTACCACAACCACAGAGACGCCCAAGAGAACGTCTCCCAAAGCATAATACCGCCACCACCGGCGTGTGTGTATGACCTACTGTACATTGAGGGGAGCAACTGTTCGCCTGGATGACGGCGTATCCTGACAAGGCCATCGGTGTGATGAATGACAAACCGCGATTCATCTGACCAGGCGATTCTCCCCACTGATCCATGGACCAGTCACGATGTTCCCGGGCCCGGCGCAGTTGGCGATGACGCTTGGTCAGCAAAGGCACACGAGTGGGACGTTTGCTGCGTAGCCCCATATCCAACAGTGTCCGCTGAACAGTGTGCTCCGATACTATTCTACTTGGCCCTGCATTGTATTGGGCTGTCAGCTGAGCCACTGTCTGGCTCCGGTTTTGCTTCACCATGCGAGACAGTCTCCTGACGACCTTTTCTTTGATAGCGTGTGGACGTCCAACACCATGTCGTCTACTGCTGGTTTCACCGTCATTCGTCCACTTTGCATAAGTACTAACAACTGTAGGTCGAACAACCCACGAGTCGTGCAGTTTCAGAAATACTTGTTCCGAGCCTTCGAGCCATTACAATCTGCCCTCTATCAAAGTCGTTTAGTTCCGCAGCCTTTCCCATCACACACAGAAGTAAGTGAAAGAATGATTCTTCAGACTCTACAGCAGCAGTTAAATACCACTTCCACCTGATCACGTGCCTTCCACGTCATCCAGGGGAGTTCATTGCAAAATGCAGGGGTGGTCATAATGTTTTGGCTCTTGAGTGTAAGAAGAAAAGCATTGCTTTAACAAAATAAATTAAGATTGAATGAGCAAAAGACGTGAGTCTGTATGGCTAGTATGTTCACTGATTAGTCTAGCCTTAACAGAGCTGGACGTTGAGAGGGACAAAAAAGTTCATTCGAATCTCGTTGCTCTTGAACAAAGAAAATGAAATTAAAAAAAAACAACCTTCACATTTTAGAATCAGACACAGAGGAAGAAATTTCTAAGATTGTTAAGTTTGCAAAGGAAGTAGATTTATCGATGGACTTTTATGAGAGAGCTATGATTAAAAAAAAACTATTGCCTTTGAGAGTGGATTATGTTTCTTTTTATTCTGCAAGAAATGATGAGATTTTTATATCACAGTGATGATTGTAACTCATCATAAGAGCAAAATTCCAAGCGTTCAAATAATAATTATGCCTATAATTGTGATAAAGCTTATGGGCAACGCGATTTTGGAATAAATTTATAAAAGTAACTCAAAGCGATTCGAACAAATATAACTCCGTCCTTCTTCTTATTATTCCGTTCTTTTTTCTTATTATTGTTATTCCATTTTTTTGTTTTATTATTTAATAAGAGGGGTATTTTTAGGAAACAACTATCAGATATTTCAAGAACTTTGAGATTTCGAATTTTAAAATAACTACAAAATATTTATAAGTTTTAAATTAAAATTTGGAAATAATGTTTTCGGAAATGATGAAAGAGACAAAATTTAGCAGCACAGAAACGAAGAATTAAAACTCATAAATGGCATTCCAACAGTGAAGCAGGATGATTGCGGACCTATGCTTTGGTGATCGATGCCGACTGCTGATGTTGGGAAAATTAATCCTTATTGAACTTACGATGGATTGTCTCAAAAGCTGCAAGATAATGTACGGAGCAAAGATTGTAAAAAATGACCTTTAAAAATATCAGCACAGATCCGCATTAGCCATCCCATTGAACACATAGGAAATTCTGTGATCCATAAATATAACACATGAAATCCCATTGAGCACATAGCGTGTACATAGTGTGCGAGATGAAGATTCCTTAAAAAATGCATTGTTACAAGCGTGGTTTAAAACGACGTCAGATACAGAGCAAAATCTTATTGCTTCAATGCCTAGAAGACACATGGCATTGATTCACATGACCAAGTTACACGATATTAAATTATTTTCAATTGCATAGATTATGCTGATTTTTCACTTTCCTTGAAGTGTATGCACATTTTTTGTACTATCCGATTTTCATTAAAGTAATTGATTTACGTTTACCAGTTTGAAGTGTTTCTTTTTTATATTGATATAAATGAAAGTAAATTATGTTTTAATATCAAATTTTTCAGCTTTTCAGTTTACATTATATAAAAAAAAAGGCGTTTTTGGGGTATATGTTGACTTTTGTCATGGACTGTACCGTAAAAAATAATTTATAATCACGTACTGCAAAGATGAAACTTAACCATGTACCTAAATATGGAGTTTTAAAAACTAGAATTGGGTGTTATATAGCACAATCAATCCCATTGAGCATTTGAGGGTTGTATTAGATAACGTTAGATTAAGATACATTTCTAGTTTAGGTGACCTGAAAATTGCCTTCAAGAAGAATGGAGTTCTGCATAGAATTAAATTACTTCAAAACTTGTCGAACCCTATGCTACATGTCAAAAGATATGTTACAGTAAAGATTAATTATAAAAATTAATTAATACTTTAATTATTATAAAATTTATTAAAGTATTAATTGTAAATTAATTAACAAAATTTGTAATTTGGTTTATCTGTACGAATATTTTTATGCTGTTACATAAACAGACAGTTGGTTTTATTTTCGTTCAAAATATGCGAACGATTCATTTATTTTAATTAAAATAAAAAAATAAAAACAAAATAAATGTTTGCATGCATATTAGTTAGTTTTGTTTAAAACTTTAACTTAAATGACTAATATCAAACATTTTTTAAATACAAATAAAGACTTACGAATACTTTCTGAAATCACTGTATATCTCTTATTTTTTAATATTATTTTTTTTCTTGTAGAGTCAAAGGCATCAAAGGATTAAGGGTTGTGGATGCCTCAATTATGCCAATTATTCCTTCCGCTAATACCAATATTCCAACCATCATGATAGCTGAGAAAGCTTCGGACATTATTAAAGAAGCAATACAATGTGGATTCGAAGGCGACTGGCCAACATCTATATGAAATAATCTAAAAATTGCATTATTATGCTGATAAATGTATGAAAAGTAATTAAATGCTTCTGCAAACTCTGGAGACTCTCTTTCTGCAAACTCTCTTCTCTCATTTCTGAGAGAAGAAGAGAAACAACACTTCTGGTCGATTCGTCGCAGAATTCTCTCTCTTCTTCACCAAAAACCTATTTTTAAGACAATTCGTCAAGAGGAATGGGAGGGGTCAGCTTCCCTAACTTCTCAATGGAATAGACATTCTCAACTCGTGGTCTATCACCCATCACGATAAAACAACTTATGGTGTATTTCATATTCAATCTGTAGTTGTTTCGACCTGTGAAGGTCCCACAGACATTCGTTAATTAATACGCTTTCATTAGTTTCACCTGTATGTTTGTTTGTTTATAACTGACTCTTTGGGCTTGATTTTGCTCTACTTTAAGCGATCAGATTTAATTTAAACGTTGTTGACTTATCAAGGACCGACGACACTAAAATATTTTGATAAGTTTATTATCTCATCATGATAGGATCGCCAGGATTAGTGATTTTATTTTAACTTATGAAGTGCAATTCAACCCATGCAGAATGAAAGCACCTAAGACATTCAAACCCACGTGGGACAGTATAAGGATAACGTTCATAGTTATCCTTATACTGTTCTAAAAGCGTGGGGTGCTCTATATCAATCGTAATAATTTTCACTAGTTTCATTCTGAAATGCAGTGTTAGTTTAAAAATGTCATACAAAGCACCCCACGCTTTTAGAACAGTGACATTAATTTTCTCGTCAGTCATTTTATTCTTATGTTAACAATTATTTTTTACTTTTTAGTTTGATTAACTCTAAAAGCGTGTGTTTTAGTTTTTTAAACTATAATTTATTTCCTCATTATACATGATACCGAATATCTGATATCAGATTTGAGTGACAGGTTATTCCCATTAACACAAACCACTCACAATAAAGATCGTTTTCTGTCAAATTTGAGTGATGGGTTTATTATATACTTATCAAATAACATACATTCCTCTTTCATAGGAATGAAACACCAAAGCTACAACATATGCCTCGTACGAGAGTTAAAATCATATCAAGTTAAGGCTCTTTTTTTCGCTATATTTCCATATAAAGCATATAACAAAGTGATTCTATAATTATTCTGCAATCTCATCATTTATTGTATGTTTATTGGGGGTAAAGAGATTCAAGACATTAATATTTTCTTTCCTTTTATAAAGAATATAACAAAATATAACAAAAACGATTTAAATAGGCATTTGATTTTTAGAAAAGGAAATTATACAAAAAATATCTCTAGGAGGTACTTTGTTTGCTAACATTTTGCTTACACTATAATAATACAAAAGTCATACAAGGAAAAAAAAGGTTTATCAATATTATTAGATTTGAACATACTTTAAAAATTTAAATTTAGAATTTATATTATTTTTAAACTAAATAATTAGTATTTTAATCAATTAATTTTTTTGCAGTTTTAGATATTCCATAATATTTTAACAATAATTTGTCCTACAAAATTAAAAACAAAATCAATTTCTGAAAAATGAAACATTAACTCTAGTATATCAAAAATATATCTTCATATTCTAAAAATTTTGTATTCATGAGAAGAGAAGCATAATTAAAATATTTACCAAACAAATTTTCAAATGTTTAGCAGCTGTATTTAATATGAAAATTCACAAATTGAAATATTTTTTGCGACAAAAATTTGTTAAAAATTATTTAAATTTCTGTGTAAAAGTAATTCTACGAAAAGCAATTAATACGACATGAAATGCAATAATCCAAAAAATAAACATTTTTACCTCGCATTAAATTTATACGTAATTAATCGTAATCTGCTTTGAATCTTCTGTTTTTAACGTGTTAAAAATGAATAAAAAATTCTAGGCATTTTTACATACCATACTCTTTCAAAACAAGCAAGTTAAAAAGCCAACTGTGTGGCAAACTGTTGTGTTGCCTTTTTTTTTTTTAAATAAATTAATTCTTAAAGGATTATATCCTGTCAAACTCATATAAAAGAATACAACCAATTATATATATATATATATTTCAGAGTCATATTTTTAGATACGAGTGTGTATGAAATATACAATAAAATATATACATTAAATAAACAGAATAATCAAATAATTGTATAATTCTCAAATTCAACAAAAACATTAATATGCTTTTTCGTTCTTCTGAGAAATAATTGAAAAATTAAAAAACTGAGTTGTTCCTTTAAATCAGAAGTTTTCAACCTGAGGTGTGCGCCAAATTGATTGGTGATACGTGAAAATATTATTAGTAATCATGGAAAGTATAAAAAGGACTTGTAATTGATTGAAATAATTGATTAGTAATAAAACTAGTAACCTATTAATTAATTAATCATTAATTGCCAATTATACCTTCCACAACCATTCTCTCCTTTCCTTTGTTTCTCTTTTCATTTCTAGTAATTATTCTAGAAATACCTTGAATTGTCTAACAGCTTAGTGCAAATATATTTTTATTTTGAACACAATTCAAAGCAAGCGGTAATTTCAAGGATCGCGATGGCGGCAGTTGAGTAACTTGTATCAACAGGCCTACCTTCGTTTCTTTTAAGAGTGCTTAATTTGATGTGTTTTGGTGTTATTTTAATGTTATTAATTATTTTCTATTTGACATTATTTTATGTTTAAAAATGGATCATTGAATGAAAAATATATATCTGACATTTTTTTTTTTTTATATGAAAAAGAATTGAAGACTACATTTCTATTTGAGTAAATGTGATAAAATATAAAGAATATCCTGCAATTTTTGCAATTTTTCAAGGAATTGTTACATTGAACTAGTAGAAACTTACAAGCAACATTTGTTTGGGAAAATAACGATTCATATTTATACAACAAGTAGAAAATTTTCCAATATAAGTCGAATTTGTACACTTAAAAGATACTGAAATATCTGAATCTTTTAATTCATCTATTTGTTTGCGATACACAATTAAAGTATGTCTAAAGGTTATAAGATTATTTACTGTAGAAATTCGTCATTCAAATGTAACTATAAGAAGAAAATCTCATTTTTAAAAAGCTGTATTGATGGAAATTTTGATCTTTGTTAAAAAAGATAAAACAAAATTTTAATAGACTACTACTTCAGAGACATAAGCTTAAAATATCAAGTATCTGTATAGTGAACATATAATTATTCGTGTGGCATCGATGCTTCTCATAATAGAAATAGCCCACAGATACACAATGAAGAGAAGACATTGCTTTTCGAAACACTAGAAATAATTGCCTCACATCTGCTTGGTCTACAACCAAGTAAAGTTTCACCAACTAGCTTGTATATCAATGCGAAACGTTTGTGCAAGCTTTCGTCTGTCGTTTCAGAAAGCAGTAATTTCAAGGAATGCCATTAAAAAAAGCAACCTATTTAAATTAGTATTTTGACTTGAACCTATGTACAAATTACCAATGGAATTACTAGTCGAGCTAGCAAACATTTTGCAACTATTGTGATATTCATTTGATACATTATGACAATCATAATACGTCGTTTTATGATTGTCGTTTATGATTTTTTTTTTTGAAATATGCTATTGTTGTATATTTTAAAAAACATTTATTTATTGTTTGGTACTACTAGGGATTGAAACAAAAAGTGTTTTAGCAAACATCTAAAAATGAAAGTATTTTCAATTATTCTTTTATTCAAAAATTAATTTTTATGAAATATTACAACATTTTTTTCTTAATTGATTGAAACAATTGTTTAGAGTGAACATTTTTTTCTCAATCAAACCATTCGCCATTTCACAAATTTTGGGTTTATAAGTTTTTCAATTCGTTTACATATTATTATTTTGTTAAGACAAAAAAGTGTGTTCCTTTGAATCTTACAACATTCTTACTTCAATTTTTTTTCTTCTAATGCAACTGCTTCAATAAATAAAATAAAAATTTTATTGGTCTAGTTGAATTTATAGTAATTTCCATCATATGGTTTGCTTAGAGGTGACAAAAGAATTTACAATCCTAATGCAACTGTTTAGTAATGGAATTTTTTTAAATGTTCCGGGTCGAATAATTATTATTTATTTTTGGGATGTAACCCTTCAGATATCCAGGGCAGTTTATTGTTTGTTTGATTAAATCTGAAGCCTTTTCTGCAAGCATCATCTGAGGGACGTTCGAATTTGAAGAAGGAATGATGGGCATAGTAGCACCGTCTACAATTCTCAGACCTTTGATTCCTTTGACCCTAAAAAAAAAAATAAAAAAAATAAAAAAAAAAAACATGCAAAAATAATGATATCACTGAAATTAGTTGTCAAAATATTATTTAAGGAATTTTTTTAAATTATATTATGGGAAAATTTTTGTTTTTAAACTAATGTAATAGTTTGCTTAAAAATATTATTTATTTATAATGTATATTTAAAAATTTAACATTATAATTGTAAAAATTTTTAAAACCACTTATAGTATCAACTTTTTAAAAACAGCAAGCAAAAAAAATTGATTTTTACGAATTAAAAAATTAATCATTCTTTAAATTATTGACATATATTTTAATAAAAATGTTACAATTTTGAATTTAAAAGAATAAGCGACATGACATAAATGTTTCTGTATTTAAACATAAATGTACAATATTGCATTTAAATAAGTGTGCCTGAATGGACGACGGCTAGCGCTCGATACTACAGGTTTCGGATTCGAGTCCCGGCGGTGCCAGGGATGCTTGTAGTGGTTTAGAATCCACTTTAAACCGTAGGTCCCGGTCTAATAGGATTGTAGAGCGTTGTGGGGGTAGTGTTACTGGCGTCCGTAGCATAACTTCGGCTACACGTCCCTCGATAGTGCTAAATGAGTAACAGCGGTGCAGTCCCTGCTCATGGCATAAAGATAACTGTCTCTATATTGCCAGTTGCATTATAATAAAAAAAAAACATTTAAATAAGTAATGTTAATAAGAACAATTATGAAATATCATTTTTCTCTTCTTTTTATCTTCTTTGTAATATTAAAAAGAGTTAAATATTTATAAGAAGGAGCGAATAAACTATAAAATTTTAAGCTCTCAGAAAAATAAATGAAAGTTAGAGAATTTGTGGAATATTTTTTGGTAACTTTACAATTTTTAAATTATTCTCAATTCAAATTAAACAATAAATAAAATCAATACTATCTGTTTTTAAGATATTATGCTCGAAGTGGTGTGTGACCTGATTACAATTTTGATTTTACCCTTATTTTTTATAATATTTAGAGTGGTTTTGTTTAAATAATTCATGCTAGAAACTTTTAAATAACCTTACATAAATTTTCTTACATACATGCTAATGTTACCCAACTAAATATGTTACATTGATTTTTTTAAAATTATATTTAATTTTATATCGATCATTACTATATTCAAAATATTACAGACTTAAAAAAGGTTTTACCCATAATTCCCCTTACAGATATGTTTTTCGTGTGATGGAAATACATAATTATAGTTTTTTTTATTAATACAAGTGAATGTTTTAGTATGTTAATATGATCTGGGAGATACATATCATGAAAGTAAGTTAATTGTAAGCCTTAAAAGCATAAAGAAATAAATTTCATACCTTAAGAAGGGATCCACGACAGTGGTAGGATCTTGAGGATTTCCCATTTTAGCTGTTCCTACTGGATGAACTATAGGAAAGACCGAACCTCTAGCTAAGCATTCAAAATATTTGTCTTCGTCGTCAGAAAGCTGATGGCATCCAGGAATTTTGGTTTGAAAAGGTTTCGAACCAACTTTTTGCATTGCTTCACTTGTCCCGATTTTCTGACAGACTTTCAGTCCTGCAAAAAAGAAGAGTTTATTTTCAATAGAGCTAAATGAATCTTTCAGAAAGCTATTCAAAACGAAAATCGAAACTCTTTACAGATTATAAAATACGATATAATGATAGTACAAACTCATAAGAAGAGTATGGTACACCAAATTCACATAGAAATGTCGAGTCGGACGCGGTAGAAGGTATGCATAATCATGGAACTTCCGAGCACTTTCACAGACTCTTTTTTTACACACTTACATAGAAGTGACCGAATGAATGATTATGTGAATGCGGAATTAGCTGAAGAATTAGATGTACAAATCTATCATAGATGGATGGGAGATGTACAAACGAGATATATATTGCTTGTACTCAGTATAACATGCAAGCTACATATCGCTTATATTAAGTATAACGTGCAAGCTACATATCGCTTGTGCTGAGTGTAAAGAACGAGTTACACCTCGGTAAATGGCATTTCATGTCCTTTAGATTTTCGAGCATTCTTACAGAGACTTTTCATTTTATGTACATTAGTGGTAATAGAATGGTGATTGAACGAATGTGGAATTAGCAATATGGATCTGTTATGGAAGGCTACAGCTACGAATAGCCCATCACATTAGCTCACATTAGCCCCATATGTACATTAGTGGTAATAGAATGGTGATTGAACGAATGTGGAATTAGCAATATGGATCTGTTATGGAAGGCTACAGCCCCATATGTACTTACGAACAATAGCCCATCACATTAGCTCACATTAGCCCCATATGTACATTAGTGGTAATAGAATGGTGATTGAACGAATGTGGAATTAGCAATATGGATCTGTTATGGAAGGCTACAGCTACGCAATAGCCCATCACATTAGCTCACATTAGCCCCATATGTACATTAGTGGTAATAGAATGGTGATTGAACGAATGTGGAATTAGCAATATGGATCTGTTATGGAAGGCTACAGCTACGCAATAGCCCATCACATTAGCTCACACATTAGCCCCATATGTACATTAGTGGTAATAGAATGGTGATTGAACGAATGTGGAATTAGCAATATGGATCTGTTATGGAAGGCTACAGCTACGCAATAGCCCATCACTGTGTGAGATGAGATACTTCTTTGAACGATGTGGATGAATTTGTGCAGACACACAATAAAGGATGCAAAAAAAGTAATTGCTAGATAAAAATCAGGAGACAAGAGGGAGAAGGGAAGCTGATGAAAATCTCGACAGTTATCTGAATCTCGCAAGAATGAAAGAGACTCGAGAGGTAAAAAAATTACGAGGTTTGCGTGGGAATGTAAAAAAATGCAAAAAGACAATATTTTACAGGATTCATGTTTGGAAATTCAGTGACTGAACAATGAAGATACAAAGACAATACAAATATATATAAGGTAGAACCCAGACTAGCAAAAAAATATATATATGTAAAGAATATAAATAATATTGACATGCAAGATATAAGTTATTGTGAGATTATATGCAATTATAATATTTACAGTAAGCATAATATAGAAATAAATTTGTAATGCCTTATAATACAAAATGCACAAAATTTAAAAATGTATAAATCAGACAGCAAGATAGAAGTACTCAGCTTTGCAATTAAATTTTATAGACTCAATGATTAGAAAGATAAACAGAAACTAACAAATTAAGTGCGATTAGTTTAATCATGGAAGAAAGATTCGGCATAATTTTATGAGCAATGGAAGTATAAAAGGCTCGAACATTTTAGAACGGGAAAAGTATTTTAAAGTAAAAAAGGTATTAGAAAAGAAAAAAAAAAAAAAACTAAATTATTGGTTATAATAATAGATATTAGTAAAAGTGTAAATAAAAACCGATATTCACATGATATACAATAACAAATTTTTACAAAATTAAGCTACCTTAAATACACATATTTATATTACTAAAAGTAAAAATAAAACATATGATACATTAAACAAAGAGGCAATTTAATATTTCGTCTAAAATAATTAATTTTTTACTATATAAAATTTGTCATGCTATGAATTTTGAATTGTAACCCCTTGCATTTCAAAATGTTAATCTTCTATAGATTAATATCATCAAGATTGAGAATTGAAAAATCCGTGATTTCGAATCTCCCAAAATTTTCTATTACATAAGTCATGTAATTATTCAGATTTGTATATACATAATCATATGTTACAATTATAAAACAAACTAAATAAAATATTTAATGCTAATTCTGCATTTAATGAGGAAATATAGTTTAGGAGGCCTGGTATATATCCTTAAATTTAATGTTTTCATGGATTCGATACCTTAAGTTTAATGCCTTTTAGCTATCTTAAAGAATTTTTTAAAAACCTTGCCTACCGTCAATAGTAACTTGCATGTCTTCAGGTTCTGCAAAGTAATTAGGATCAATAAGAGGATCATCGTATGGATTTACAGATTGCAATCGAACTGTTCCTCGACTTTTAGGTTGTACAGCATTGACGACACAGATGTATTTAGAAATATTTGCATAAGGTCCGTATATCTGTTCATACACCTGGAATTAAAATTATCGATCATTAATAAATCAGTTACCAAAAGAAGAAAAAATCAATGAGAATGTCAAAAAATATCGGTTGTATATTTCGAATATCGGTTGTATATTTTCGGTATCGAATTTCTGGAAAATACTTTTATATATTGAACTTTCATTCAAAACAAAATCGAATAAAGAAATTCATTTTAAATTAAATGAGTATTAGGTAAGTGAATTCAAGTCAATTTTTCAAGTAATTTCAATTTTTTCCTGTAATTTGGACGACCTATCCATATTTTTTATTTTATCATTAATATCTGTATAATTTATCGTTCATGTCTTATAGAATTTAATTAATATTCTAATTTTATTTAACTCAATATCCATCTATCATTCACTAGGAGGAATTTTTTAATACCATTATTAACATTGCGGCAAAACTCTTCAAACCATTACATTATAACTTTGATTAGTATTGAAAGATATAACTATAATGTATCTTTAATAAATGATTTTGATACATTGAAAGGAAGGTACATTAAATGTATTAAATTTTTTTGTGTGTCTACTTACCAAAGGCTTTACTGATTTTTTTGTAGTTATTATAAAAATGTATTAAAATAAGCCTTATTATTTAATATTTAGGGTAACTGGAATTAATTTGCTGAAAAATTCTGAATGCATGTGAAATACTTTGTACTTTTTACGCATTTTCTAAAAATTTAGAGTTACTAAGGGCAATTATAGCAATTCAGCATTTCAAAATAATCCTTATATTTATAAAAAAAAATTCACTCAAATTTAATTTAATTAATTGATTTGTATATATCTTAAACGGTGGTAAATACACTATTTTTAAAATTAAAGAAAAATTTGAAATATTGTAATTACAAGGAAAAAAAAAAAAATTTTCGTTAAAATTATGCAATATATGTAAAAGGTATTGTTGCATCAAAATATGATATGCAAATTAGTGGAGCTATTGTTGTTTAATGTCATTAGACGCGTAACTGAAAACAAATTACAACACAATTTTTACAAATAAATATTGCATAGCGAAATTTCGAGGTAGTCATGGTACTTGACATCATTTATTTCGAGAATTACTGCATCCATGTCAGTGTATTCCACCGTAATTTTCAAGATAAATTCATTGCGGAATAGAAAGGTTTGCGAAATTGGTCATTAGACGAACAGAAACGAACCACAATGCATGCTATACAGCAAAATAAATGAATGTGAGCTCATCTGTAATTCATATCGTGAAACGCATTTATAACAGCAGAGATGAGTTCCAGAAAGTATATTCAAAGACGACCATATAAAAATCAGTAAGGGCCTCAGATGACCGCTGTTTCTGGTTGATTTCACAGAACACAAACACATGTCAGATTATGCAGTATAGGAGTCACTGGAAGGCTGATATTCAGACCAACTATATTTCATAGAGTTTTATTGGTATACTATTTTAGGTGTTTTGTATGCAAGATGTCCAAAATTGTGTATACTTTCTACACCATGCCCTCGAAATAAAAATTTTAACTGAGCCTACATGAAAATTAGAGTGCAAATCAATAGAGATATTAGTTAATGAGTCAAGATTTTGCAAAGAAACTCAAGAAGATTGTTCGCCAAGAAGATTGTTCGAATACGCTATTATTCCAGTTATATCCATGAAGACACATATCTGTGAATGAGGCAGACATATCTGTGAATGAGGGAATTGAATTATATCTTACCAAGAGGCACCGTTATTATACAGACTACATTTTTTTATTCAACTGTTCGTACTGGCTCAGGTGTAGTACTTATCATTATTATCGTAGTGTCTCAGTAGTCATTATGTAAGATAATGACTACTGAGACACTACGATAATAATGAGTACTACAGATAACAAACACTACGATAATAATGAGTACGATGATAATGACTACTCCTAGTCATGATTATTCCTACTTCTAATGATCCTACAGGACTATAAAGTTAGACCAAACAGATGTAGATTAGTGAAAATTACTTTAGTTAGGAATCTATTGTGCACAGGATTTGGCCAGCACGTTTTTCAGACTTGAACCCGATTGACCATGTTTGGGTTGCTCTAAGAAGATCTATTGCTACCCCTGCAAGCCTTCAAGATCTTATAACTTCTTTGTCACTATAATGGGTTTTGTTATCCACTTGCACAATATACACTATTTTGAACATAGAATATTGTTATCTTGCCTGTATAACCTTAAAAATTAATTAAAATAGATACTATATTTGTTAGTAAGTTTCCTCTTTTGTATATTTTCAAAACAGAAAATGTTTTACACATTTTTTTTTGTGTCAAATTTATGAAGCAATGCTTAATTAATCTTTTGTCAGATTCGATTAACTTCCAATGAATATAAATTTCGCTATCATAATTTTTTGAATTTTTTTTTATAATTTTTAGAAACACATGTACTAAGATAAGATAATGTTATAAGACAATGTTTTTCTTACTGAAATGGTTTATAGGAAGTCTGTGTGTGAAAAGTTATTGCTAATGGATGCCAGTGACGTCCAATTGTGAAGTTCGCTTACACTTAAGCTTATACTTTTTTTCGTCATTAGATGAATTTTTCTTAGGTTATTACATGGTATTTTAGATTGAAATATTGTTAAATAATTATCACGGCGACTTTTAGTAGCCATCACTTCCATTTAATGCCTAAAGATACATTAACAACAGGTATTTTATTATTCATCTTCGATTTTAATATAACGCATATAATTAAATAATCATTTGTAAATGGTTATAAAACGAAGTTTCATCTATACGTTACAGCTATTCGTGTAAAGAATAAATTATTTTTAGAACTGAAATTTATGATTATAATGAAACTTGCCTCTGGTTTCAAATTAGTCTCATCTTTCGCTACGAATTGTGGAATTTCTATGAAGTACATCTCTGAAGTTGGGAAGGCAGTAGGATCAGTACCTTTTGCTCCATTTAAAAATCCTAGAGCTGGAATTAACTCTGCACCAGCCAAAGGACCTGCAAGATATATTTTTGCTTTACATAAAAGATAATCAATTGAAGAATCAAAAATAATATTATTCTTATCCATGTGTTCCAATTACTAATAATAATTTATGTCCTTTTTACTGTTTATGCTTCTTATATTGACTGTAATATGGTTAATGATTACAAAATTATTAATGAGTTTTGACTTATTTTTGCATGGACATTTATGCTCACTGAAATAAGATTCCATGTTGTAACTTTTGTTATACACTAACTTTTATTACTTTTAAATTCTTCAGCGATGAATATTTTTAAAATAAAGGAAAATATTATTTTTCCTTTTCCATTTTATATAGACAATACTTCAGCCATCCTGAAAAATTTAAAAAAATAACAAACAAATCAATAAAATTTTTAACTTCATGCTTAGTTATTGAAGGTTAATAAAAAATAAAAATCATCTCTTATTTTACTTCTATCACAATTCAAATGCGCACATTACATAAATTATATGTTTGCTTATTATGTACTGTTAAAAATCCTGGCATCAGTTATGAAATAATTATTTTTCGAAACAATAACTGTGCACTTATTTTTACTTCTATATAAAATGGAACAAATATTACAATTTTGCTTTTAAAAGGCATATTAGTATTTTATTTATAAAATAAAACTAAACTTCTATTTACGCAATAGATACTTTCGTATAAAAAAAAAAAAAAAACCCATTGAAACCATAGAAAAGAGAAATTGCTTTCCCAATAAGAAATACAAATAAAACAGAGGAAAAAAAAGCATTAAATTTGTTTGGATCATAAGTTATTTGATATAGATTATCTAAAAAAATCACGTTTCTGAAAATAAATGCGAAAACCTTCATTTTCAAAATGGTAATATATCTAGAATTATTAAATAGGGATCTATTGTCGTCAATTTCGCATCAATTATGATGTCTTTAACAAAATTACCACTAATTATTTCTGTAGAAAATAATAGTTGATTATCGCTGTATTGATGCTTTAAATAGGACGCGATATACTAATCTTCATGAAGGCATTTACAAATTAAGTTCTCTTTAATAATTTAAACACCTTCCTAATTTGGGTTATGTTCAGCAAAATAATTGGCAAAATTACTAACCAACTTAATACCAGTTTCAATTCCATCAGCGTTAAATATACGATTATCTTGATCATAAATTCTGTCTAAACTGTGAACTTTTATATACAAGGAAACCTTTTACTTTTTGGTTATCGGCCTCATTATGTGAGGGCTGAATTAAATTCTTTGATTATTTAAATGAAAGATTATAAGTTAAATATAATCTTAACATTCATTGTTCAATAAAATTTTGATGCATCGAATTATTACATGGATTTCACTTAAAAAGTCAAATGCAAAAATACGGTAATTGTGTTGCCTTTTCTAGCACCAAATTCGAACTGATTTCTGATGCCCAGTCGCTTAGAATATTCAAGAGATTTAGAATTGAAAGGATAATGCAAATGTACAAAATTCTTAGAATTTTCTTAAAATACTAGCAATTGCCTAAAATAGACATTGGTCATATAAAAATAAATAATAACTGTGTAAGAAAGTTTTTTTACTTCAATTATGAAAGAATTCACAAAAAAAAGAGATTTAGGTGAGCTAATAATGTTTTTGAATCAATCAAACTTTAAATTTAAACAAAACAGAAAGAAAAGAGTTTTAAAACATTAAATATAGTATTAAAATATTAATAAAGGTATGCTAGTAATCAGGACAAACTATTAGTTCTGATTATACGACAGTTCGTTGTTTTTGGGGATGGATTTTGTAGTACATTATTTTTAAACAAAATATGTTTTTGCCATTAGTATAAATATACATGAAAACTAAACATGAACATACGCATATATTTCTCCTCTGTAGAGATGATGAAGTTAAAGTAAGTAAATATTTTATCTATAAATGCATATGAAGAACATAAAACATATATCCGAGTGAATACTATATTATATTATTTATATCATATTGTTTTGAGTATACTTTTTAGCACGTGCAATTGAAACTAAGAAGACCTTTTAATGGTGAGAACTGAAATACAGCCTTCCCTTTTATCGCTACAATTACAGAATTTAGAAAAATCAAATGGAAACACACACTTTAATTAGCGAAGTGAAAATCAATGAATGCCATTGCATCGTTACCTATAGCACGGAAATCCGCGGAGCTGACAAAGACCAAGTAAATGTTGGAAATAACCAACAAGGACAGAAAAGCAAAACAGGAACGAACTTAAAAAAACCGAAATTACCTTGATCACTTTGTATGCGGCAAATAATGGATAGCATTGAAGCATGTACCATGATAAGAGGAATCTGTTGAATCTCAATCCTCTCTTTCAAATCCGATAACAGTTTACTGATCTTAGGTGTATCCCCGATCTCATTTCAATGAATTTTTGGCTCTAACTATAAGCAAATAATATGTAATTAAATCTAGAAAATAATTTTTAATGGATTATTTAGTATAGATTATTATATTAGGCTTATGAAACATACCTGTTCTACTGTGGATATATTGCTTCATATTATTAGGATTCGAAAGCCTTTCTTCTACTGTAGGAATGTTAGGACTCAGTTGGAAATTTAATGGAGCAGCAACAAGACATTGAAGATTGTCTCCTACAGGCAAATCTGCAACAACTGGAATTTATAAAAAGAAAGACAAAGGATGAATTGTTAAAACGTTATTTATTTATTTTTGTATAACATGGATGTTCCACTTGTGTAGGACAAGAGCAATCCCTCGACAGGTAATGATAGGAAGACATTTTTTCCCGGCAATACTTATAGCGGTAACCTCTCCGCTTTTGTGAGGGTAACCTCACTTGCTTGACTTAGTGTGATGTACTTTAAATACATTGTCCCATTCTGTGTCCAATCTGAAAGCAAAGTTCAGTTCTGAAAGCAAAGATTGCAACGGATGCTACCAGAGGATTCGAAACTGTACCTAGGCTACCTGCCTACTCCAACGTTGGGCCACGAGTACTGCTGTTGTTTATTGCTGTTGTAGTGCTCTTATCTACATATAAATAATATTATCTAATTAACTAATTTCATTTATATTTGAAATAGATGACTTTATCCATTGTAAATTTAGACAAATTTTACATTGTTACTTTTAAAAAGTGGGAAATAAAGTTTCTTGAAATGTATAGTTAGTTAAATGATATCTCATTTAAGTTTTTAATATTAGACAAAAACATAATATTTCAAGCTATTTTGAAATGAAAAAAATAATAATAATAAAATAACAAAAAATTTTTGGGAGAATAGCGTGTGACCTAGTGAATAGTCTGAATTTCACAAACAATCACATTTTGTATGAAGCTCTATAAAGGATGTCAAAGCAAATGCTCCCACGTCTATGGCTAGGACGAGAGAAAAAAAATGAAAAAATCTGCTAACCAAAATTACCTTCCATTGGATTCGAGCAGGAAAAATTCCGAAAATCCATCTTAAGAAGTATTCTTTCAAAATTACAGTGGCACAAATATGCATATTATAGCACGTCTTCATGGTGAATCTTGCGTTATTCTGAATCTGGTACAGCACTATTAATCTAGCTCAGCATTCGAAATCAATAATGGTTAATTTTATTAATTTATTATTGGTTTAATTTTATTAATCGAAAAATTAACATACAAATTTGGAATAAATAGAGATAGCAAGAAATCAATCCTTTTCGGGATGAAAGTATTTGGTGAATTTATAAATGATCATCTAAAAACATTAACATGAATAAAAATATAAGGAATCATTTGCTAGTCAAGAAACTATATTTAATTAAAAAATATTTTAAGGAGAATTCTCAGATTAAAGGACTCTTTTCAATTTATTCAAGATTCAGGCAATGTTTAAGCCATTTTTGGAATTCCAGAGATAGACTTTTTACTGATAGTTAATATTTATTTTCAAAATTGAAAATGCTTTGACAAGCTTCTTATAATTTAAACTTAAGAATGAATAAAAATATTACATTAAAATATAACTTCATTTTAAATTTCATTGTGGTATCATACTTATGCAAGTTATCAGTAATTCTCACTTTGAATTTCTGCAGATGTTTCTTTGGTCCGATTCCTGACAGCATCAATAGTTGAGGAGTTTTAACCGTTCCAGCCGAAACGATCACTTCTCGTCTGGCTCTGACTTGATGTGTCTGCCCACCAAACTCAAACTGGACACCAGTTGCTTGCTGACCTTCGATAAGAATCTAGCATGATAAAACGCGATATGTTTGATTACAATTGATTTCAATAAATTGCATTCAAATTTGTAAAGATAATTTTTTTTTGCATTAGAGACCCAATGTTTTATACGATCAATAGTAGATGAATGTAGAAATAAAAGTTTTTTTTTTCCTAGAAGACTTTAAAAGTAAATTCCTCAAATTTTCATGCTGTAAGAAAGGAAGTACTGAAAAGTTTCATAAAGTAGTGCAAGTGTGAAAGCAAAAGTTACCCCATAAAGTTTCTGAATGCAGTGACACAGCGATGTTTCCAAAAACTTTGATTTGAACCTTCACCCTTTTGCATGCTAGCTGATAGGCCCATAATTTTGAACAAATACTACTATTTTAAATACTTATATTATATTTTCCTCTAAATTCATAAAATAGTATATTGAATAATACATTAAATCATAAGAATAAAGCATATAGCCTGTTGAATAAGATTGCAAAGCAAGCTAACTCTTCACATTAAATCTCATGCACGCTAAAGAAATGCAATGAATGGTAAGATCTATAATTTAAGGTCCGATCAGTAATGATATGTAAGAAAGCTTTTATATCAGTTTTATTTCGATAAATAGCATTAAATTAAAAAAATAATTAAAATAACTACAACAAATGGTAACAATTATAAAGTAAATGTTACTCAGCAAACATGTACATTAAACTTCAGTTGTGTATATAGTATATTAGGTTGAAGCAGTATTTAGATAAATAATTTTAAAAAAGAAAAAATATTTATTGCTGCACATATTTAATCATTAATATATTCTCTATCATTCTATACGACATTAAACTATCTCTCGCGCAACTTTTGGATCTTGGAAGAATTTTTTTGGTTTTGCAGCAAAATAATTGTTTAGAGAATTTTCAATTTCTTATTTATTGCTGAGATTTTTGCCAAGAAAATTCTTCAGAGATCAGATAATAATCTGATAGAGATCTAAATAATCGAAATAATATCTCTAATATCTGATAATGATCTAAAAGCATGTTTTTTTAGTGTTTTTAAACTGTAATATTTAAATGAGGTCCCGGTACGGAGGAGTGGAACTATAGTTCTTACACTAATGTAATTGTGAGTAAAACAAAGGCTAAATGCGAGTATTCCGTTGTGCCACTGTCCCACGTAGGTTTGAATGTCTTTACTGAATACTTTCATTCTACATGGGTTAAATTGCTCTTCATAAAATCTCTAATCCTGGCGATCCTAATCATGATGAGATAATAAACTTATCAAACTATTTTAGTGTCGTCGGTCCTAGGTAAGTCTACAACGTTTAAATTAAATCTGATCGCTTAAAGTAGGGCAAAATCGAGCCCAAAGAGTCAGTTAAAAACAAACAAACTAACATACAGGTGAAACTAATAAAAAGCGTATTAAAAAAGAATCGACTGTTTTCTTTCTGAAAGATGCCTGTAAATGTTTCTTTGCAGCTTAAATAGTGTATATGTAGAAAAACAGATCTCCAGGGAAAAAACATACATACATACATACATACATGTCAGTTGCATACATACATACATACATACATACATACATACATACATACATACATACAAATACATACATACATACATACATACATACATACAGGTGAAATTAATAAAAGCGTATTAAAAAGGATCAACTTTATTTCTTGTGATTAGTGATACTCAAATATTTAGTCGTTGCTAATGTTTTTCATCTGTAAACTCAAGTGAAACACAAACATTAACTTCAATACATTTATCCTTTTTAGAGAATGAATTTTCGTCTTTTACGATAGCTGGTAGCAACAGCACTAAAGATTTAAATTATTTGTGATCGTGTTCAGTGAAAGGGGTAAAGATCCCATCTTCAAAGGGTTCTTTCTAAATAAAAAGCATCTTCATTTTTGTAACAATATACATCCCTACAAAATTAAGGGAAAAAAATCAAAAACTTATTATAATTGGACCACCGATTGTGTGGAAAACTGCAAGCCCAAAGTTCAAATAGAACTTCATAACAGGGGAGAAGTATAACATTGGAAGGATTTTAATTACAGTAAGAATAATTTAATTCGTAATAATTAAATTCTGAACTACATAATATCAAAAGGAAAATTAAATAATAGTTCTGTAATTATTATTAAACGTCTTTCTTTCGAAACTATTTTGTACCACGTATGTCTGACTTGCATCAATAATAAGAAATCTATTTATCCATTTCCATCTATTAATCGGATATTTATCTTTCCACACAATCGATGGTCCAGCAATAATTTAATATTGAAGACCCGCTCGATCATCATATTAACTGAAAGTTTTTGTTAATTCTTATTTGAATCTGTAACACTTATTAGATTAGAAATAAAAAACAACGCTCAAATATGTATTCAGAAATATTAGTAAAGAATGCAATGAGAATTTATGTTAAATATTACTATATGGTAAAAACATTTAAGTTACCTTCTGAACGTAGGCGTTGGCTACAATATTAAGATTGGTGCGATTTTCTGCCGGCACCAAATATGCTTTGGATGGAGTGCACCTCTGACCGTTTCTTATTGTTCCTTGAAAGTCGTACATGCCTACATAAAGTAGTGAGTAAATAATTTAACAGAAATTCTAAAGAAAACTGGATATTTTTTAAGCATTTTTTAGGATAGTTTCTCAATAAACACAATATTCTTTACTTCAAAATGCGATAACTATAGTTAATCTTTCAGTCGTTTATCTAAAAATTTCGCTTTTGGCCACGATGTAAGATATTTATTACAGCACTTTAAAAGTGTGTAATTAAGATTAAAGTAGAAATATTAGTTTAAAGGAATTTTACAAGTTTATAATTAAAAAAAAAAAAAAATTGAACAAATGGGTCATCATATGTTTGATTGATAATTACATAGGCATAAAAGATTCCTGCAAAAAATATAATGCTTGTTATGCTATCATGTTATAAAAATTTATTATCATATACTCATGAAAATTTTAATTCATTTTGCAGTTTGCAAGAATTAATAGATTTTTACTTAGTACAATTCAATTTGTTGATTGTATTATATAACATGAAACAACAGCTAATCGAATTGATAAACAGTTAAAAAATTAGTTGACGTAAGATGATAAAAATAAAGAGGGAAATTTTAATTTTATTACATATCATATTTCAGATTTTAAACATTTTATTTTTTATTACTTTAATCAGTCTTTCATACCGCTCAATACCGTAATACCATAACGCTTTCATAAAGAAACGAGAGGCAGTGCAGAACAGGAAGCATGGTGAGATATATCCATTTCTTCCTGGATATCATGCAGGTTTGATTTGTTGCTCTACGGTCATTTTGTGCACACTTTTGGATAATTAGACCGGGACCTACAGTTTAACGTGGATTCCGAACTACTAACAAACATCTGTATCACAGTCCATGATTCGAACCTGAAGCCTGTGGTACCAAAGGCCAGAGTGCTAGCCAATTGGCCATCATGTTGCTTATCATACAGGGGAGAGAGGGTCGGGTGCCAGTTTAATTCTGTGAAGGGGCTTGCAGAGACAATCGTGACCAGAGAAAAGTCGTAGCAATGACAACAAATTTTCTCTACGCCATTAAGGGATATCATGAATAGGATCATGCTAGTGCTTGTGACCGTTTCTAGGGGCAGCATCCTCAAAGAAGGAGCACCTAAGTGTCTTTTTAATTGCTATCTTAATGGTCAGGTAGGCCAATTCATGGTAATTTAACTGTAAAACAGAGGTCCCCTTTTTTGATAGGAAGTCAGCGGCCTCGTCCTCGGAATAATAGAACGTTTATGAAATCTACAATGCAGAAATATTTCGGAAAATGAAGATCGTTTCGTCCTTGTTCTTTTCAATTATCATAAAAATCACTAACAAAATTTTTAACTATTTTATGTAAAGTAAAATTGTATTCATGATATCTTTTTGTAATCTGGTATTATTTAAACAATATAAATATTTTAAAGCATATGAAGAACACTAAGAAGATTTACTTATTTTTTAGTTGTAATATTTAATATATATTTTTATTTATATTTATTATTATATTATTATTATATATATTATATTTATTATTATATTTAATATTTAATATTTATTTATTTTATATTATTTTATTAATAATAATATTTAATATTTACAAAATAAATTTACTCAAGAAAACAGAAGATACATTTTATAATAATATATAATGATAAGTGTTGAAACAAATTAACATTTACCAGTTTGTTCGGTTGTAGTTGGATCAATGCGCTTGTAGCCAAGATTCTTAGCTGCTTCAAATATTGGCCCTTTTATCGGCGACTGATACCCTGGTTTTTCGATAGTCATTGGACCTCCCACAGAATGGTAGCCTAAACACATGAAAAAGTAAATATTTATAAAAAACAAATTTAATTTTATTTTTCTTTACGTTTTTCACTAAAAAATGTAAAATAAACGCAACACAGTGAAAATTTTGTACTATAAGGCTTGAAGAATAAATGTGTTCCAGATTTTCTGCGACAAAATGAATATGGCTAATTCATTTAAGACCTTCAGAAGGCAATTTTCCAGTAGATGTAGTGCTACAGTATGAAGAAGTAACAGTAGCCTTTGCACATATTAGTTAGTAAAGAATACCTTAGTATCTTATTAATAAAAAATAACATCGAGTCACATAGCATTGGAAATGAAAATTCTTCAAAATAATTGATAATAATTTTTTATTATCTAATATTTATTCAATATTTGTTAAAATAATGGTATTTTTAGAGATGTTTAATTCTGTAATGAATAATACTAGTAGAACATTGATATATAGGATGAACTTATTGATGATCACAAAGAAAAATTATTATTTGGAAATACCTTTTCAAAATGATAACAATCATTACTTTATATAACATTGACTATCACTGTAACTAACATTAGCATTGGCAATGACATTTATCTAATGTTTAACATATCTTTATGGTATATTATTAAAAAAAAGATAGTGATACAAAGGTTTTGATAAATAAATTGGTCATATACAATTAGATACGAATGCTTACGCCCCATGATTATTAGAATAATATTTGTAATATCATTATTCATTAATAGATCTAGTTAATTTTAAAAACTGTATTTCTGCAATCTTGCATTAATGATTTCATTATTCATTAAATCGAAAAATTAAAGTGATATAACTTTTATCTCAATTTTATAATTTTAAAATGGGAAATGGGGAATTTTGAAGACAGATATGGGTTTTAACTAACCAAATTTTTAAGACAAATTTATTTTTACATTTTGTACATTATTTAATATATATATTAACATGATATTTGCACTTACACAATCGTATTTAGTTTTATTATTTTTTTGCCATCAAAATTTAAAATACAAGTATAATAGAAATATCCAATCGTGCATTACATTGGGGTATGACATAACTATATTTACACTATTATTCCTCTAAGAAAGTGGAAATAATTTCTCACTTTACCATTTGCTAAATATTCAGGATCTCTGTTGTCTTCGAGTTTGACAAAATAAGGAAATATGTCGTCATAACTCCACCCCACTGCACCCTGCTCCGCCCACTTATCATATGTCTTCTTGAAGCCTCTGGAGTAGATTAAGTCGTTGAACATGCTCACTCCGCCAAGACCTTTCCCACCAGGCCAGAGCACTTGCTATTGAGAATGACAGGAGTTAAACTATTACGTAAATTTCAGAATATGAGTTTAAAAATGTTCGTTTTTCATACATTTCTATGGTAACACAGAAAAGCAGCATGCATGGACTTCTAAATATAATTAAAAAAAATTTTAAATTTAGGCATAAATTATATTTAGCTATAAATTATGTTTCTTTTGTTTTATATCTTTTCATACCTTTATTGACTTTGCGATACGTTCAGCAAAAAATAATATATGAGTACCACGTTAGGTTTTATCCAATTTATTTGCAAAATAAATCTAAACATAAATTTTTAATTAATTTAATGTGTAGGAACATTGTGTATTAAAATTTCTAATACTTTTTCCAAGGTCTAATACAAAAATAACGATAAATGATTGCATTACTAAGGAATATTTTTGTTATTGTATTTCGGATGCACTGTGTTTGACCAACTATATTCTTACAACACACAACACGCTTACTCGCAGTGGGAGAGTAATTGAATACAGTCGTGCTTTTGCGCTTTGATGGAAAATGTCGGATAAGAAAAGTGACTCCTGGCTTCTTATGAAATTGAAAAAGTCGCCAAAAAAGAGATTTTCCAAATGTTGTTGATACCTTAAAGTAAAATAAATGTTTGTAGCTTACAGGAATATTTGAATATCATAAAAGACATTTAGAAAGCAAAAATTTCCTGAATGACGATGTTCATCTAGGCCGTACATCAGTTTGATAGAAGCACCTTGAATTGTGCAAAAATTGGTGGATTTTGCACATTTTGCACAGCAATCTTTCATAATCTCCAGATACTGCGATATTTTTCCTATTCACTCAAGTAAAATTGACCTAATAAGGACCTACTTTTCAACGGTGGAAGAGGTGCACGCGAAAACAGCTGATGGAAAGTGACATCCAAAATGTTTATACAAACTGTACTCACATTTTCTTACCACGCATTTAACAAACTACTATTCTAGAGATGTAGTATTGAAAGAAAACTAGAAAACTAAAACTGACATCTTTATATTTACATCATTATATATTTGCTATCAACTTTTATTTTGAATTTTTTTCCTTTCAGTCTTGAGTCAAACAAAAGGATATTCCTGTCTATAAATTTATAGTCCACTGCATTAACGTTAGAGCTTTCACTAGTAGGTTTTTGAAACCAGCTCCTCTACATTTGACTGGGACTATCCACCTGATCACTCCATATTTAGATTGAAAAAAAATGTAAAATAATTCTGTATGTTTGATCTTAAAAGTCAGTAAAATTAATCAAGGAAGACTGTGAGGAACATGTGAACTCAGTGGAGATCTAATTTGAAGGCGATCTCAGTAATTTTACACATGAAAGTTACAGCAACAGTCTCGTTATTTTTATATCAGACCTTGCATATAACACAGAAATATAATTTTTAAAGTTAAAACATTAAATAAAAAACACTGAGGGTTTTAGGAAAATTTTACGAATTCAATCTCTATCTTTACAGAGTTATTTATACTAAATCCTCATCTAAAATACCTAACTTTTTCGTCTAGTTAAATCAACGCTTTTCTCAAACCACTTTACTCTTCAGAAGATTTTCATGAAACAGCTTTTTGTAAAAAAACAACGTAAAACACGTTTGGTGCATTTGGAAATATCGTTTTTTTATTATTAATTTGAGAAAGTCGGGTATAATTAATTCTTACATTATCTAAAAATATAAATGTATGACATCAGACAAAAATGTACGACATTTTATTTACTAACGTACAAGAATAACCGTAAGACTAGTAAAATTCAATGTGGTATTAATAACAGTGATATTAGATATTAATAGTTTATATATTTAAAAATACTACACAATCCGTTGTTTCAAATATAACCATTTTAATTAAAAATATTAAGTTAGATTAATTAATAATTAAGTTAATTAATGTTTATAGCTTGTAATAATTTGTTATAATTTATATTTAAATAAGTATCATTCTAAACTAAAACAATTAATTAAAAGAAAAATTAAAAAGTCCCATTTTGTAACAAACTTAATGTTTTAACTTACCCTGTCAACGAGAGCCTTTGCAGTATGTTTTTGAGGTACTGTTTTTAATTTCCAGTCTAAATCAGTGCCGTAAAAATATCTAGTAATCCCGGTACATCGGTTAAGTGAGGAGGTGCTTTTCCAGCTTCGAGCAAAAGAACATTGACGCATGGTTCTTCTGAAAGACGGCTTGCTACAACCGATCCTTCAGAGCTCGCGCCGACTAACGAAAGGTAGACATATAAATTAATCACTGAATTTTGAACATTATAATAAGCTAATAATTCAAGGTTTTTGCTATTAATTAAAATTATACTAATAACTGTTTCAACGTTTAATTTAAAATTTAAGTAGTCATTTTACTTTTTATTTAAACATAATGCTAAATTAATAAAAAAATTGTCTTTCAGTGATTATTGAGGAATTTTAAATCAATGTTTACTTAATATAAGTAAAAATTAAATATTATATTTATAATATTCAATGAGTTTTATGCCTTTTTTCTGAATTTTTATTACTTGATAAACATATTCAATCATTTTTGTAATTGTAATTTCCTTTTCATTATGTTGAGTATCGATAATAAAATATCTAACTTTTGATTCGAATTTTATATTTAAAAGTCAATAAATAGATATGCATAAATGCAAAGGTAACGAACTATTATTAGACTAACAATATCTTCATTATTTAAGGTCTATATTGTATTTTTATAACATTTTATTAATTTTCTATTTGTATGTCTATACCTGATAGCAGCTATTAATATATTCAAAATTTGTCACTATGTTTGTCTCTTTTAATGAAGGCTATATGATAATATCTTAATAATAATAATAATAATATAATACATACATTTCTAATATACAATCTTCCGCATGTGCATGAATTATCGAAATAAGAAATTATAATGTTTTCATATTCAATGACATTTTACGTTGAACTTCAAATGGGAAAAAATGAGGAAAGTAAGTAAAGGACAAAACTTTTGACTGTAATTCAAAAATAATTTAGTGACAACGACTATAGTTTAGAAAATACGTCAATATCTTTATTATTGATAGAAATAACCAGAATACTAAAATTTGGGGATAGATTGGCAATGCTAATTGATCGATTTGCCAACGTAATCAATCATTTGATCCCAATGGTGTATTTATTTTTTATAGCCTTTATTTCATAGTCTAGAAATATCAGAAAGCACAAACTCTTAGCTTCAAGTTTACTATTTTAAATGAGCTGGCATTTTCTAAAATATGCATCAATTCAACACATAGGGGCATTTATCATTGAAAATAAATATATTTTTGAAGAATAGTTGAAAAATGCCAATTGGGTCATTTGGTGTGCTAAACATAAGCGAATGATGCACATACAATCATTTCTTTTATTATACTCTTTATGTTTGACACGGCAATTTAGAGAGATACTTGATTTTAATGTTATTAATTTATAAATAAGAAGCGCAATACTTACTAACTATGTAGTCATATTCATTATTAAAAGTCGTTGAGGTTTTGGGAGCAACACGTTGTCTTGCCAAAGAAAGAATTAGCATGGGTAAAAGTGGAGAGTTAGCGTAGGGCGTAGGATACGCCCTCTCAGCAGCTATATCCATGATTCCTAAAAATTTATTTATCATAAATGATTACATACATCACCATGATGTATAGCACTTTGATAATTAATTAAAATATAACAAATATTTTTGTCGTGCAAAATTAAAAGTAAACTTATCTGCAATGAATTACTTTAATGTTAGTAAAGACTAATAAAATATACTTAAGGTGTTAGTTGTAGCTTTCTGATTTTACTTTCAATAAGCTAAATATACTTTAAAAAGCTATTTTAATAGTTATAACTGATTTCTGCTAAATATTTTGCATTAAAATTATAAATAAATCTTTGAAGGCAATTTCAAAAAAAAAAAAAAAGGCTTAAATAAATAAAGTATATTTTATTCCTTAAAATAAATAAAATCAAAAATGGGAAAAGAAAACCTTATAAAATATCCCCTCAATTATTAATATCGAATTGAATTTGTATATTGTAAATTATACTAAAAGTCAATAAGATGATACTTTTAAAAAAATTTATAAATGTGTCACAAACTTTTATTCATTTAAAACTTTTTATCATAACCAGTTAAGTTTAATTATAATAAATTTGATTAATATAAAAACTGAGTAGAATTTTAAATACAAGCAAAAATGTTATATTAAAAATGTTATATAATGTTATATGAATGTTATAATGGAAAATGTTATATTTTCATTAATTAAAAAGCATAATATACCAAAACGTTTAATTCACAACAAAAATACATTCAAGCTAACTTACCGTAGAGAAATAACCTTCAATAATCTTTTGGAAGAAAAAGTCTACCTGCAATTTTGTTTTGGAAGGAAAAACTTGACGAGAAAAAAAAAGTTACACCAGCTTTAATGCACGTGCAACACTTATAAAATGCACCTGATAAAATATTTTGCACAAAAATATATCGTAGAAAAACGTCCCATAAAATATGGCATTCGATCTATACCAAAATAAAAAAATAATAAATTAAAATAAGAAAAATAAAAAATAATAATAATAAAATTCTCAGAGTTTATTTAACTGTAGATTAATGTCAGATACGTTGATTTTGTTTCGAAAATTGAGACACCTACTAACGAATTAAAGTATTAAAATCTTTAGATCAGTTAATCTAAACTGAAAACAAAATATCGAAGTTCATCAGCAATTTTTTTGGTAATGTCACAGAATTTCTATCAGTTATTTCTCTTACACTGATATGATTTTATTAATTTTATCTCAAGAAACTTATTACAATATCATTAACTGTTGCATATGTAGCACATTATGTTCTGCAATAATTACAAAGTAAACATATTCATTACACAAAAATAAATATTCACAAACATAGTACCATATAAAAAGACATTTTACTTTACGATGATACTTATTTATGTCACTATTTTCCTTTTATGTGTGTACGCCAGAAACAAAATTTATGGATTTAAAAAAAAAATGATTTGGCTTAAAAAAGCAACTTTTCCTAACTTTTATACGCTTTCTGAAAAAGAATAAAATAAACTTGTTTTTCAACATTTTGCTTTTTGCAAAATTCAATATGTCACAATAAAACAGTATTAATGTATAGGTTGATACTCTATTTTTTATTAACATAAAAACAAACTTTAAACTGAAATGTCATTCAAAATCAAAATATATATTTAATGGCATAAAAGAGTAGCGTATGATTTGGCTGTTGAAACTTTTGACCTGAAATGTGTAATGGATCCTCTGAAGTAAATTGGATTGGTTGGCATTTGGGTACCCATCTTTACTTAGCCACCATTACAAATGATAGCCATTACCATTTATTATAGAATTAACAATTATATATTTTACATGAAATTATATGAAATTACATGAAATTATATATTTTAGAACATAAAACTTTAAGATATTATTTTTCATTAATATTCTATATTCATCTCTAATTTTAATACATATTTTTACAGTTTTAAAAATTATTTAAAAAGTTTTATGTCTAAAAGATAAAAAAAAATCGCTTTAATGCAACAATGATAACAGTAAAATTATATTCTATTTCAAGTTAACAAAACGAAATGCTTTTTTTTTTTTTTTTGCAAAAAAAAAGCTAAATTAAATCCGATAATAAGCCGACGTAATTAAGAATTGAATAATATAAGAGAAAGAAGAATCGATTTCTAAGTTTCACCCATAAATTGAATTTTTTGATAATAAATTATCCCACAAAGATAAGTTATTGGGATTTTCTGTAAAAAGAGGTAGACGCTTTCATATTAAAAAAATATTGTTTATTAAAGGTAAGAAAGATATTTAAAAAAATTTCATTATAAAGTGACATATTTTCTAAAGCAAATAATTAGATAGAAAGAGGTTAATAGATCGATAGATCGTGTGACAAAATATTAAAA
This sequence comes from Caerostris extrusa, assembly GCA_021605095.1. Taxonomy (NCBI): domain Eukaryota; kingdom Metazoa; phylum Arthropoda; class Arachnida; order Araneae; family Araneidae; genus Caerostris; species Caerostris extrusa. The sequence continues at coordinate 1,116 of BPLR01001201.1, read as the reverse complement.
AATAAAAGCTTTAAAGAGGATTAAAAGTAAAATATGAAGCTTTTTAATCATCTTTGATATATGATCAGATAGGCAAACATGTTTTACATTTGGTTATGTCTAGAATTCATATAAGATAGGTTAATACCATCAAATATTTAATAAAAAATTAAGCAACTATTTAAGAATAATAAAAAAAATGTAGAGCACAACAATAGTATTTACTTATATTTCTTTTCAATATAAAATAACTGAGTTATCACAACAATCTAAAAACATTATGTTTTTATGGTAAGGGAATGAAATGCTTTGTAGAACTACGATTTATAGCTTAGTATAGAATTCAAAAATAATAATATTTATAATGGGAACACTAAAACCTTTTTCTAATTGAGTCATTAACTTAAATAACATTTGAATGTCAACTGGTTCCCAACTGGTTTTCAACGTCAACGGATTCCCTACGACACAGCTCTGGTTGTTGCCTAAAAATACTTAATTAAACCTAACAGCCATCTACGTCTTCTCTGCTGCATTGGTTTCTTGGATGACTTATACCGGGCAAGGTTTAGAAGAATATTATTTCAAGAAATTATAGTTTTCTTGCATTTATTGTAATGGATATCATTTCAATATCGTTACTTATTCAGCATAGCATCAAAATGGCATACCAAAATAGTTCGATATATTTTTAAGGTTTCTTCAAGAAATCGGTTTAAATGTTTTAAAAAAGTGAAATTTATTCCATATTGCATGTCTATGACATCTTTTACTCTGGAACCCTTAGACCTTTACTCTCACGCTTGCAAGCATTCGAGGTATTTCAGCTATGGAAGCAAGTTAATGATTTCTACAATACTTTCTTTATCACAATTATTAAAAGTTCTATTTCTGATATTTTTATATCCAATCCTGACATTTTATACTGCTTAATTTTCCTACACATTTGTGATTTTATTAAAAGTCTCAAAAATTAGTTCGTGAAATGTCTATCAAAATAGTTTATAATATTTAAATAAAAAAAAAATACAATGACACAAAAGAAGAATTGATAAACATTTTTTTAACATGTAAAAAGTGTTCTACTTATAATCATTCTTAATTTGCACCATAAATGTTTTTAGTTGTTGTATAATA